>JAGFPH010001876.1:70415-81436 GCA_018207615.1 Philaenus spumarius
ATTCCAAAAATGTCTGACTTTTTCAGTTTCGAGTTAAATTGAACTTTTCCCTTAACTTTAACCCCTGTTTACTTTGGTAGTGTTACCTTTTATGATTTGAAATTCACACGGCCGTAACTCACGCGTTTAGCGCTACGTATTAAACCATGAAAATCACAAATGCATAAAATTCCTGGATTCCTTTATTCCCCTAACACCCAGCTACTTTCAGGCTAAGTCAGATTTCCTTTCTTGACGTGTCCTAGATCAAGGTTCATCTTGGGAGATAAGCCTTGCTCTGATTTAACTTGTATTTTCGACCTACAATTGACACTCACCGAAGTCCGGCCTTGAAAACATCGAATTTTATAATTTAATATAAAACCGATTTTTCCCGCCTTACAACGGCTAATATCCGTTGTAATTCATATGGGGTCATAGACAGTCATCAAGAAAGGATTTTGCAAATTTGTATATTAAAGTGTAAAAATGGGGGAAGTCTGAGGCTCATTCCCAATAGCCCAGTCAATAAAGGGTTTGAGTGGGAACTAATTAGTGAAAAGCTGATTTTTTCATGGATGTTAGTTGATTATATAAGGAATATTTTCTGAAAAGTCCCCGCCCCTCCCCCTCTTGCTTCCCCCCTACCCCCCCTTAAAGTTCACTTTTGAAAGATTTTTTATTTTGTCAATATCTAAGAGATAAAAAGCGATAGAGTAATTTTTATTTCGTTATTGTAATCCTTATAATATTCTCTATCAAAAATGTTCTTTGCGTTTAAGCTATAAAACAATTATTTACCGTTTATTTTTAAATTTAATGTTAAAATTTTAACTTTTCTATTACAATAATTACATGTTTAGCTATTTTTTATTAATATGAGACAAGTTATGAAAAAATGCCTCAAATAAAACTTGTAGGGTATTTTGCAATCTTTATATTGATATAAGTTTTATCCTATACTCTAATACGAGCAATGTCTGTTTGTTTGTTTGTGTGTTTGTACGAGCAATCTCGAGATCCAGCGGAAGGATTTTGCTGAAAGTTTGGGATTAGAGGCTTTTGGGACTAAAAAATCGATTGGTGAAAACCACTACCTCAGGAAAACTCGTATTTTTCTGAAAAACTCATTTGAAAATTGAAAATTTTTAACATTGGGGTTATGTAATTTAAAATCAATAGGATACATATGACAAACATCAGCTGTTTCCTATAATATTTCCATCAGCTGTCTCCTATAATTTTTTTTTTTTTTTTTTTTTTTTTTTTTTGTCTTAAAGGTTAGAATTGTTTTAAGCTTGAAATCAGCTGACCCGTGCTAATATTTCGCGAGTTATGAGTAGGCCTACAAAACAGTACTTACCTGATTTGTATTTACATACATTTTCCTATAAAAAAAAACACAATTAACAAAAATACCGAGTAATGCTCGGTCGCCCAGGTACTAAATATTAAGTGCAGACAGTTGACTTAATCGGCCTGGCAAAGGGAGATGGCGTGGCGCGGGGCGTACGAGTCCTAGCGGGCCGGATCAGCCCGTTGGCATGTCAGCGGTCAATCTGCAGTAAAGGCCTATTGTTTGGACTTTTATTTGTATAGCTGGTCTAATTATGGGTATTACAATGGTAAAATAGACGTAAACATTTAATTTATTTTTTTATTATTTATTTTTATTTTCTGGTATTTATTATTGCAGTGATATACACACAATATGATATCTTTTAGCCAAGCCAATAAAGGGAAAAAATAGGCCTTTGTTGGATATAATTAGTGAAAAGCTGACATTTTGTTTATAAAATTGTTAATGTTCTTTATATTAGGAGAGCCAGTTTTGATTCGGGGGATTATTCCCAAGTTATTAGGACCGTTCCATTCTCCATCAAATATGGACCCACCATTATTGGACTGGCTAAAACCGACAAGTGTCAAGCAGCAGAACATGTTTTCTTTACTGTCAATTTATTAATACACCAATTTATTAATACTGTTGGCTTGGGCCTGAGAACCAAACAATCTACTTTTGAAAACCAGTAACTGGACGAAAAGTGTATTACAGGATTTCTAAAATCATTAATAAGTTGAACGACAAAAGGAAGCTTAATCTGCTTGCTTATGCCATAACATGTTGTGACACAACATCTTATTTCTTTGATCTGGGAAAAATAAAATCTTTGGACATTTTACAAAAGTCAGAAGAAGCTCATACACAAGCGTCGGTGTTTCTACATCAAGATGATTCCAAAGAACTGAAAACAAACGGGGAAAATTTTATCTTAACAGAAAAAGCACATGAACTTTAATGAAGCTCGTTACTTGCAAAAATTGCAAAAAATCTAATCTATTAGATCTGTTATTTTCAAGTGCAGACATGGCTTGGTAACAGATTGGATGCTACAGTTTTGGATTTGGAAGATGGAAAAGATGAAAGAAAATGGAGGTTACAGGAAAGCTTTAACACCAACACTAAGTACTAAGTCTTTTGTAACTGATGACCTTCTGCAACTCGTGTCTTGCAGCTGTAAGACATCTTGTATTAAATATTGTGGGTGTCCGAAAGTAGGACTTAATTGTTTTAAGGTTTAAATGTGATAACAGTCCTAATAATGTAGATGAAATAATTGATGATCAAGACTAAACTGGATTGGAATAAAACAGTAGCAAGAATGTTTACACTGTCTTAGGCCGGCCACACACAGAATCAGACATGGTCAGTCATAGTCAAAGACGCCTTTAGTCTTTTCTGTCTGTTTGACTGTTATTGACTGATCCTGTGTGTGGGGGTTTTAGTCACTGGGCGTCATTACCTCCCTCCATTTTCAGTTCTTCTGTCCACCAGATTGTTGTATTGTGTGCATTTAGTGCTTATTGAAAGTTTTTAACCTAACTTTGAAACGAACTTTGAAGAGAAGGAAGAGGAAGCTATAATTATGATGTGTAACTTGATTTGTTTGAAAAGGCACTAATAATAGAGATCTTTGGGTACACGCTATAAACAAGAAGAGGAACCTCGTAGACTTTATTAAGGAATTGAAAACCATCCCAAAAAATCGAAAACTACTGTCGAATGAAAGTCGAAACGTTCGAATACATCTTGGAGAAAACCAGGATAAGATTAAAAAACAAAACACTAATTTGAGAAAATCAAGTGACAAGGAGGGGTTGTGCGCAGGTGGCTCTGACGGACACTGTCTGATAGCTTTTGACTAAAGGTGTCTTTTGAGGGAGCTGCGTCAGTCAAGGAAAACACATATTTAGACGTCTGTTTGTGTCTGTTAGTCTCGTTTGATGCAGTGTGTGGCGACCCCATAACCACCCATGCTAAACCCCCCCGTTTTAGTTGCTATTAGTCAAACTGACTAAACGTGACTGACCGTGTCTGATTCTGTGTGTGGCCGGCCTTATATAAAACTGAAACTCTCTACTTTTATGTGCCAGTATTGTATATATCCCAGACAATTTTAAGATATTGTAAATAGCAATTTGAGTGATGAATGGATGGTCCATGATGGTGTTTTGACAGTAAACAAAACATGTTCTGCTGCTTGACACCTGTCGGTGACGGCTTTAGCCAGTACGGGACACGGCGCGGCGGGTCCATAGGTAGGTGGATAATGGCACGGTCTTAATAACTTAGGGTTATAAATAATCCCCCAAACTAAAACTAGCTCTCCCAATATAAAGAACATTAACAATTTTATAAAAAAAATTTCAGCTTTTCACTAATTATATCTAATAAGGCCTATTTTTCCCCTTTATTGGCTTGGCTAAAAGAAATCATATTGTGTGTTTATCACTGCAATAATAAATACCAGAAAATAAATAAATAATGAAAAAATAAAATAAATGTTTAAGTCTATTTAACAATTGTAATACCTATAATTAGACCAGCTATACAAATAAAAGTCCAAACAATAGGCCTCTACTGCAGATTGACCGCTGATATGCCAACGGGCTGATCCGGCCCTCGAGGACTCGTACGCTCCGCGCCGCACCACTTTCGTTTGCCAGGCCGATTAAGTTAACTGTCTGCACTTAACATTTATAAAACTTATATCAATATAAAGATTGCAAAATACCCTAAAAGTTTTATTTGTGCCATTTTTTCATAACTTGTCTCATATTAATAAAAAATAGCTAAACATGTAATTATTGTAATAGAAAAGTTAAAATTTTAACATTAAATTTAAAAATACACGGTAAGTAATTGTTTTATAGCTTAAACGCAAAGAACATTTTTGATAGAGAATATTATAAGGATTACAATAACGAAATAAAAATTACTCTATCGCTTTTTATCTCTTAGATATTGACAAAATAAAAATCTTTCAAAAGTGAACTTTAAGGGGGGGTAGGGGGGGAAGCAAGAGGGGGAGGGGCGGGGACTTTTGTGTAAATACTCCTTTTATACTATTGTAACATCTCACAAAATTTCAGCTTTTCACTAATTACTTCCCACTAAGGCCTATTTTTTCCCTTTATTGACTGGGCTACAATTCTTAACAAGCTGATTCGGATCAAAAGCTTAGGTAAGGCCTAAACTGAAGCAAACATACGAGGGCGAACCCAAAAATAACCGGAATTGCGCTGCCATGGGCGGGGCTTGTGTAGTGCAGCTCGTCGCCAGTTCAGTGAGACCGGTGTTGTCGACTCGGCTTGTTTTGTTCGTCTGTAGAGATAGGTTTTACTGCTGTTGTTTTGTTCTCTTTTTGTTTTTATGATGGCGAGTTTAAGTAAACAACTTGTGACTGTGAAATTTTTCTTCCTGCTTTCATTCTATTTTTCATACGTGGAAATAAGAAAAAATCACAAGTAGCCAGGTCAGGCGAGTAAGGTGCATAGGGCAGTGGAACCATGCCATTTTTTGCCCAAATCTGGCGAACAGAGATGGCTTTGTGTGCAGGTGCATTGTTGTGGTGGAAAAACCAGTCACCAATCAGCTACAAATCGGGTCTTTTTTATCTTTTTGTTAAAAAGCTTGATTAACATTCTTACTTGGTGGAACAAACTCTGAACGAACTACTCCCTTCACATCAAAAAAACAAATGATCATTGTCTTGATTTTTGATTTGACATTTTTTGGACGGGGTGACAATGACGTCTTCCATTCGCTTGATTGTTGCTTTGTTTTGGGGTCGTAACCATAGCACCAACACTCATCACCAGTAATGACCATCGACAGGATCAGTTTCAAACTGTTCTTTCAGAGCACGTCATGTTTCAGCTCGACGTTCTTTTTGATTGTCAGTCAGAACCCAAGGCAAAAACTTGGCAGCGTCCCTTTTCATTTCCGAATCATCGGTTAAAATTCGCTGAACCAAACTCCAAGATACCCCTAATCTCTGACAATTGAACAATGGTCTATCGACGGTCTGCGAGCACAAATTCTAGAATTTTGTCAACATTTTCATCTCTTCGTGCAGTTGATGGACGTCCAGAACGAGTTTTGTCCTAAATTGAAATGTCACCATTTTTAAACCAAGCAAACCATTCGTACACTTGAGTTTTTCCCATTTTTTTTGTAATATGCTTTCAATATTAAAACAATGTCAGCGGCAGTTTTACTGGGCAGGAATGCGTACTACACAAGCCCCACCCACGGCAGCGCAATTCCGGTTACTAAAATCCCGAATTGAAAACGAAGACATTTCAAAAATCACTCATGATGCCCTACTTAAGTCATCACAGTGATTTACTGGGTGGCTGAGGCATGGGAAAATGACAAAGATCAAACGGTTAGAAAATTATGAAAAAAGATATAGCCAACTTTAAAAAACACAGAAAACCCAAACCAGCCAGAGGAATCCAGAGTGGAACTTTTATATCTCATGAAACAGTGGCGTACAAAAACACCCCTGCAACCCCCTTGCTGGGGCAGGTCAAGTGGCACCACGACCCAAGCACATACAAAATATATAAAGGAATTAAAAAAATAAAATGTAGTACCAGGTGTTAGGCTAGGCGCATATTGGGACGCGTTTGACGCTGGTCACGTGACGTGGCACAGCGTGACTTTTTGTAACATAAGTATGAATGGATTAACGCATATTTCTAACGCGGCTTAATTTTTAATTAGTGACAAAGGATATCCTGCTGAAAAATACTTGAGAATAAATTAAGAACTATAACTTATTATAACAACATTATTGAGTCGTGGTATTTTAATTAATCTTTGTGTTACGGAAATAAATGGTGAATATTTTGAATGTTGCTGATTGATGGGATGGACAGCATAATTTCGTATCCTAACAACAGATAAAACTTGTAGGGAATAACTATCAAACAAAAATTCTTCATCGCGTCTGAAGACATTTTGCCGACTGATGCCTCTTCTCTTGTTGCTCAACTATGTGCATATGAATCGCTGCCAGCATCTAGGATCTTAAAACGGACTGCTTGACTCTTGACTCGACGCTCCACTATGTTTTTACCCTTAGGTAGAATGCTTGAAAAAATAGCTTATTTACATTGACATGTTCATGAACTTATATGTTTAAAGATTAAACTTTTACCATGATGTAACATTGATGTACTCGTTGTTGGCGGTGGTTTCAGACACTTCTCAAATACCACTTATACTCAACTTTGGTTTATTTACTTTATGCCAATTAGACTAATGACGACAGGGGAGCCATTATTAGTAACTAGACTGGAACCTACACAAAGGTCTTTGAGCACTGGATGAACGTGTTTACCCAAGTTCCACTACTCCTATTTAATCCTAACAATCACTAATTTTAGTTAAAATAGGTTTAGGCTTACAATTGCTTTAAAATATTTGTAAACATACTGATTCTTAAAATTTTGACTTACCAACTTTACCTTAATTAAAAGTTCCAAAAAAGAAACCTACCATTCACATTTTATCTCTTCTGTAAACTCCATATTCTGAATTGACTCAGCACTGTCCAAATCTTCTTGTTTCATTTCATTTTCTTCTTTTATCATAAGTTTAATTTCATTTTCTTCTTTTATCATAAGTTTAATTTCATTTTCTTCTTTTATCCCATCTGCTACAAAACAACTTTGGTTATCTATCAAGTCAAGGCAATGTTCTACTTGTTCAGTCTCATTTAACGCACTTTCTTCTTTAACACTTTCAGGATAATAACATTGCTCATCGATTAGTTCAAAGCACACTTCATCTTCTTCCTTTATTTCTTGTTTGATTGCCAACCCTTCTGGATGAATTTCCATGATTAAAACCTGCAACCAAACTAAACGTATGAGTCACATTCTTAAGAGTTAACAAGAAGAACATGCATTCTTTCTTCAGTTATCAAAGCTTGCAATATAACTTCTTTAATTGAAATACTGTACAGTTAAACCTCATTAATCCGGACCCCATTATGACGGACTTCACTTAATCTGGACAGACAGCCAGTTGACTGCAGGTTCTATAAAGATTACATTCAGTTAAATTTGGAATAAACCATTCCAAACTAGCAGCGAGCGAAAGAGACAGAGAGCCTGGTCCCCATGTTCTAAGTAAGCCTTGTTTCCTGTGTTTTATAAACATGTATAATGCCTTAACCCTGTAACTGTCAGACTGCGAGATCTGTTGAATACTCGATTTTCGAAAAACGGGGTGAAACCAATAACTTCCCGATTTTAGAAAATTTTCAATTTTCTTAGCGGGAAGTTAAAAAAATGCCATTAAACACGACCGATTTAGCACAAATAAGACGTAAAAACTAATTATGCCAAAATATCAAGATATACTGTGGGATGTAGAATTAAATTATCTTTCGAATGGTCAACTCACAATTTTAATAAAGGTTCGTTTAACTAAATACGAAGCTTCCAAAGGTTATGAATCTAGAGAAATTTACCAACTCAGCCTACAAACAAGGCAAAGCTATTTCAGCACGCTTCCTGATTGGTCGGCGCCATTACAGGCCACGATGTTCAAAAATACCACACAGTAGACACTTCTTTCAAATTAATAATTCAGGCACAAATAAAGAGTTTGTTTCTTTAAACATTAATTTAAATTAAATAGAATTAAATAGAACATGTAAATTAGGATATAAGTATCATATCATAAAATCATTTTCAATCACCAAAATTTGTACCCATTTAAGCCTATGTAAATAATCGGTAATAATGATTTTGGTAATGAGATTAAATGTGAACCCCGATTTGTGAACAATGCTTTGAAAAAGACGCTATATTCAGTTAAAAGTGCATGTTTGACCTAAACAGACTTATTTTTTTTTCACGCCGGCTCTCTTCGCTAGGTTTTGCAGTTAAATATCCCTATCAAAACGTCTGGAAATCATTTCGAAGACGAATTCAACAGATATTGGGTGAGAGAAAACCATGATATATGAACATTTCTGAGTTATAAACTTTATTTACAAACAAAATTCATAACCAAAATCTCATAGTGATAAAATTTGTGTACCGAACCATCAACGTTAAGACACTTTTTTCTGAACTTTCTTTTATTATAATCATCCTCATCATTCAATGTTCTCATTAGATTTAAGTGAAGTAATAATTAATTTTAAGATATAGATCTAGTTTGTGATTAATCATAGGTATAGTTGTGGATGGATCCGGCCGAAATCCCCTAGCCCGAGATTAAATTAAATTCATGATATTGACAATACCCAAATAAAACAATCACAACTTATTTATTTAAAGAATTTAACTTTATAATAATAGTGAGACCATTTTGTATAGAACCTCAAATGTAAATGAGTTATTATTCTATGACCGATAATCCCAGGCTAGCCAATACAAACATTCAGTGAAGGGATTATAGGCAAATTTTATAAACTGTGATGACAATTAGGCCTACATATAGGCCTATATATAAAAAAAAATGTTCTAAGTGTAAATTATTGTTTTAGAATTATTTGAATAATTAAAGAGTTACTAATTGTTATTGTGTAAATGTTATTGGTGTTTATTCCTTGTTATAAGTTAACATAAAACTTTAAGTTATTTCCAGTAAAGACAGACCAATTTAGACAACATTGGATCAAAATTAATTCTTTATATAAACAAATAAAGCATTCTTGATTAAATCAATATTAATTAGGCTACCAAAAGGAGCTTAACAATATTAAGCCAATTTACATTAGATTATACATAGAAAATATCACCACTTGTTGTGTAATAAGATAGCTTACAATGGGATGCACTTAAATATGTGACATATTTATTACTAAATACGATCTTAGTAGCACACAGTCAAATATAAGTTAGGGACTGAAATTTCAAACTTATAAAATGAAAATGGCATGCAGAAAAAATTCCAACAAACTATAAAGGTATCAAATATAATTACAACAACAAAGGCAGTTAGGAAAACCAAACAAAAATACAATTTTAATCAGCTAAAATTTATAATACGCCTCCTCACCATAAAAATCCACACAGGCGCTTTTTAGATCGTAATCATAATATTTAATTCTATTACTGTACTAAAAGTCTTAAATCAATGTATACGGCAAATATAATATTTAACCAAATTTAATAACCACAGTAAAACTACAGTACTGTACCTTAAAAGTAAACTTACCTCACTTCAAACAAAACTTGAAATTTGTAGTTAATAAAGGCACTAACATTATATTACTACATGTGACGTCACACATACAACGTCTAATAGTTTTCAATTCTTAAAGTCATATACATATTGCTTTTAATATATATTTTACATTTTACAACAATACGATCCTTTTTTACTTGGTATAACCTGACTTTTAGGTTATCCAAAATTATTTATTTAACTTTAATTTTATCAAGTGGCTCGCACCTTTGCAAAATGATGATTTACTATCATCTACTGGAAGAATTAGGAACTCACTTTTGTCTGGCATCGGTAATACAACTCGTAGAATATTTAGTTTTCTAAATATGCTAACTAAAACGCCTTTAATTACACACTTCCAATTATTCAATTTAATTGTAAAATTGTCCACGCTCAGCTAAGTATTAATTACTTTTGTGTGATTTTTAATGAACCTCTGAATCGTAAGTACAGTGGAACTGACCTTATAACCTATCTTGTTACTTGCGCTACCATCCCCATTGTTACAAATTTACCATCCCCACAAGCAAGGTATGCTAATTTCTTTTTTATATATTGTTAACAATTATGTTGTTTTGTATAACAGAATTGCAACCCCTAAAAAAATAGCCTGAAGTTTTTACTTAGTCTCTAGTCACAGTTTTTTTCCAGGTAAACATATACAAGTTGGTAACAAAACTTTTCTTACCACAAAATAAGGTTAAATTTGTGGTTTACTGTAGGCCTACTACTGTTACCAATTATTTTGTTTTGTATAACTGAATTGGGCATAAGTTTACATTGGACACCTAGCCCTATTGCATAAAAACATATGTTTGAACCAGCATTCAATAGTACAATGTGCTTAGCAGTAGCCTACTAGGCCTATTCCGTTTCCTCAAAAAAAAAAAATTGGTTGTGTACATTTACACTAGGGATGTGCCAGACTGTTAAAGCAGCTATTAAAAGAGCAGCAAATGAAAAATAGCAATTACATTTTGCTGCTCCGAGTGCTATCTGTGCCTGGTGCTGGTATACACATACTGCGGCGCCCTGAAGTTAACCCTACGCCAGCCCTACGAAAGCCTACTACGCTAGCCCTACCGCTATAAACCTTTCAAAAAACATGTATCCTGTCGTTATGTTTTTCCTATATTTAATAAAATATTAGTATAAAGTAATTTTTAATATGTATGAATAGAATATTTATAAAGATTAATGACTGCATGTGTAAAACTTCAATAATTAGCGGTAAATATGCGTCACAAGTCGAAAATCTCACGAAATTAAATATTTTCTTTAAGCTGTTGTATTGAACAAAATAATTACACAATATTAACCAAACTTGGTAAACATATACCGGTAATATAGGTAAGTATATTAATTATATAATTTTTTTAAGAAATTCGTCGAATGCTGCTTTGAGAAAATTAGCCTTGCATATGCTTAAAAAGTCGGAAATCTCGCGAAATACAAATACATTTTTAAAAGACTTGTATTGAACAAAATAATTGGTCAATGT
>JAGFPH010001876.1:99572-110995 GCA_018207615.1 Philaenus spumarius
TTTTTTTTATCGTCTAGTTTCTCTGTTGCATGGCTGTTAGTGTTACACGTTGAATGGTATTGTCAGAGAGAGGTATACTTTTGAGCTTTTCGACCTCTTGCTTGCCAAACATAATCACTGCTATATCTAAAGCCGCTGGTAAAAACCAATTTTCGGCAACACTGTGAGGTTTCCCTGCTTTAGCCACACGAAAATCTACTCGATAACTAGCGAGCAACGCTTTCTCATTTAGGTTGGACATTAGTCCTATAGCAGTTGTTTGATGTTCAAGAGCTTTTAATTTTCGCTCAAAAAATTCCACGGGTTTATTTTTTTCATTAGGATGTTTTGATTTTAGGTGGCGTACCAACTTCGATGGCTTCATGCTTTCTCTTGACAAAATTTCAAAGCAAATTACGCACTGCGGTTTACTGGCAATCACTGTAAACCCAAATTTTAAATAGTTGTCGTCATAAAGACGTTTTTTCTTTATTCCACTACTCCCGCTAGACGTTGATGGTTCTGATGATCTTTTCAGGAATTTATCCATTTTCAATTATAACAACTCAAATAAATACGTACCGTAAAACAAGTGGTTCGCGCTCTTCAAACAACTAAACAGCAGACATGACCACGCGTGACTTACGCTCACAAATCAGTCTATAATTACTCCAATTCCAAGACACCTTACAGTCCACATAACACCGAAACACATACAGTCGCTGTCTTGCATCAAACTGCCATGGCCACGGTCGACCGCCGTATTTATAGGCCAGCGCATTCTCGCTAGAATTATCTCGAAGCGTAAAGAAACGTCTCGAAACTTGTGGATCTTTTGTGGACTACCAGCGCCATCTGTTGCTAACATCCGGAACCTGCAATAGTTCCTAGTGTTACCAACAGATGGCGCTGGGAGTCTAGGCCCTAACGATATATTTTATTTATTTATATACATCTAATATGGTTGTATTTGTTTGTTAGTTATCAATTGGCCACGTATTCAATTTAAAATTATATGTTTTACGTACTTAACTCTTAATTATATGTTTATATCAGATTGCAAACGCCTACAATTTTTGTAAGTATTACATATTTTTAACATACACGGAAAAAAGGGTTGGGGGGTTGCGAAATATTTTTTGATACTAGGGGGGTCGTGTCATGAAAAAGGTTGAAAAACACTACTTTACTACATTATCAAGCACTGTTGTTCTTTTAGTAGATTAAGAAAAGAATGAAGAAAAACCTTCAATGTTACTAAAAAATATTTTAACTTGTTTGTTTTAGGTTGCACTTCGTTCAATAATCAAATTTAATTGGTGGGCATAACAGTGCACAAATAGTGCATTTTGGTATACGGCTTTTACTCTTGCCTGTACCCCTGTGTGCTGACCACTCATAACGGAAGTACCGTCATAGCTTTGTGCGATAACTCTTTCAGGCGTTTCATCTACTTTTAGCTTTTTAAGTTCGCCAAAAATAGCCTCACTCACCGAATCTGCATCATGACCTTTTGGTATTACAAAACTAATAAATCTCTCATTTATTGACCCATTTAGTTCATAGCGAACTACAAAAACAAGCTGGGATAATGTAGCACAATCTGTTGTTTCGTCTGCTTCAATCGCGATGAACTGTGTTTGAGTAAGCTCATCACGAATAATTTCTAGGCATACGGCATATATGGAATCAAGAAGCTCGTTTTGAATGGTTTTGGAAATGCCCAAAAAAACTCTGTTATTCGTCCTGTCAATGTGCTGTTTCAATGTTGAATCAAATTCAGCCATAAGATTAACTAAGCCACGAAAAATGCCAGGATTGTCAGAAGTTTTCCTTTAGTCATGTCCCCTTAACACCAATTCAAATGCCCTACAAAACTTAACGGCATCTATCAATTTACTTAATACATAACGGTTTTTTGACACTTCTTCATTTAGTTTTTGAATTCTTAATCTGTACGCACTATCTAATTGGACTCTTGTGTCTACTTTGCCTAACAAGGCATACTCAAGCATTAATATGTTTTTCACTCAATTTATGTTTTTTGACTTTATCATTTAAATGTTTTAAATCCGAGACACCATCCACCGTCCATGCACGGTCTGCAACTCCCATTACCAAACAAGAATGGCAAAAAAAAAGAATTTTAACTTTGCACCCATACAACCAATCAGCATAGTTAACAAATTATTGGAAAATTTCCGAACAAAACTATTTCGTGCTTTAGAGGCCTTTTGTTGTTGATTTATGATTAGTATAGGCCTAGAGGGGCCTAAATTCTTGAGCTTGATCCTATGTTCTAGGTTCTTAATTCAATTACTAATAATAAAATTCACATCATTGGAAACAGACGAGGCCATTATGAAATACTAAAACACTAACAATCACTAACTCGATTAACTCAAGTACAACTAGGCCTCTATTTACATACCAATCACACATTCGATAAAACAATGTACACACAATAAGTCAACTGGTCACCAAAACAAGGTATTCTGCAAACACTGCAACAGCAACACCAAGCAGACGACAGATTCTGATTATACGGCCACCGGCTGGCGCGGCGATCAGCTGTCAACTCACTAGATACGTCGTTCTGCGCATGCTCGGACGCCGTCCCAAGCCTTCCATAAGGCACAAGCTTAGACGCGTCATAGTACCAGCAGCCCCCACCACTACCACTCTTCATATAACTGCATGGTGATGGATTGGGACGTTCTGGCCAGCGTCCCACGGCTACAAGTACAAACTTCTCGAGCTATTTTTGCATGTTTTTCCTACATTTTCGATGTATGTGATTGAAAAAAACACTTTGGTTAATTAGATGTATAATTTGAATTTTATTGAATGGGTATTTAATTTTTTTTCTTTTTCAAATCTTTTGGAGGGGCGGCGTCCGATAGCCCTTATGGGCAAGCCGCGATTGGTTTATACTAATTTTCGTATTAGTTATGGCATAATTCAAAAAACTAAAAACTAGAAATCTTACTCTAGAAAATAATTATTAGTAGGTGAATATAAAGACATAGCTTACCTTGTCCATTTTTATTACATAAACATATGTATAGTTACAAAATAGTCTTTAATTTACTGTAAAACAATATTAGAAAATTCACTGTAAACTGTTCACTCAAAATAAGTAAATTATCTTCACACAAAAACTAACTGTTTACTATACAAAAAATTAACTCGTATTACAACTTACACACAAAGTTTAGGCTATGCCACTTAGAAAGCATAGTTCTCAACTAAATGAGTAACAAAAGTACAGATATCGGCGTGAATGCTGGCACTTGACCTTGCCCGGGCGTGATGGGCGATGGGTGTGGGGAAATGGCGTAAGTGGAGACAAAAAAATATTTTTCCACGCCGCTTTATAATGTGATTCATTCTTTCGACGAACTGGTGGTGTCACCTCACCCTTCAAAGGGTTACAAAAGAAATTTTAAATTTAATTACATTAGGCTATTTATGTTCGTTTTTCTAGAGATAATCGCATAAAATTGGAACATGGAACTGGTTTATCTAATCGCGCCGGGAATACTAATGTTTTTAGTATGGTTAGTAGTCCATAGTCCAAGTGCCAGCATTCGCGCCGGGATCTGTAGTGAGTGCTCTAAAATGTGCCTGTTATGACATGTCTAGTGAGAGATTTATGTCACATGACCAATCTGGTACATGGGCGCCCATATGATTTTTTCAAGGGGGAGCAGACAGGGAAGTAAGGGATTAAGGGGTACCCTCGGTAAATCTACAGCTACCGAGCAAATTTTATCAAAACTGTTACATTAGTTTACTCTATAGCCTAAACGGTTTATAGGAGAAAGTCAACATAATACCGTCATATTTTTTTTTGATGGATCAGTAGACATTTAACATTAAAAAATGCAATAGCAATGTCCTTATTCTGAAATAGACAAAACAAACTAAACGTATACACTTTCACTTTACAAGATTTGTCACAGCTGTTTAAAAGAAAAAGTAAACTTTAAACTTTAAGGTATATAATTAAGTATAGTAATTTGTTGTAAATGTGGTGCAGTGTCCAGACAAAAATGTATAATAATAATAATAATAATTTATTTGCCATTCGATACATTTAGTACAATAGACATAGTCAACATTAAAATTTTAATTTCTTCTTAAGTGTATAAAATTCCTGTAATGAATAAAAGGGGTTCTCGACAAGCCAAGCATAATACCTTCTTAAACATTTTTTACTTGGGGTGGCATCAAGGTTATTACTAATCTTGTTGTATACTTTTAAACCCACCGACAAATGACAGTTTGATGATTTCTTCAGCCTATAGTATCTCAAGTTTATTTCCCCTCTATTTCTTGTATTGTATTTATGAATTTCATGTCTCTTGGGCAGTTCATCAAGTTTACTTATTGTATACCTAACCACTTCATACAAGTACAAATTGATTACTGTGAGAATATTCAAACATTTCAAACTAACAAAAAGAGGCTTGCAATGTATTCTCCCATGAGACTTAGTCATAGCTCTTACAGCTTTTTTTTGTACTATCAGTACATCTTTTATTTTGCAGCTGTTTCCCCACAATACAATCCTATATGACATAATTGACTGAAAAAATGCAAAATAAACATTTCTCAAATACCCTTCTCCAATAACCTCATGTAGCCTACTCAACAAGAAGACAATTGTATATATGTGATGTATACAAATTTTTGTATTTACCAGTTTCAAGAGCAACATTTTAATTTTGAAAAATCATCTATAATTAGCTTAAATTACTTTCTGAAGATGAAGTTGAAATTTACTTCGAAAATGGTGAAATAAAATAAAATCATACATCATATATGCGTTTTTTCTGGACACTCCACCACATTTACAACCAATTATTATCACCAACCAGGCACGAAGAAGAAACAATAATAGGCCAGTCGGTAAGGGTAATTTTAGGCCAAAAGTTCCAGTAATTTACAATACGGCTGATTTTTTTTATAAGTACCTTAAAGTATGTACATTAACATAAAAAAAAGTTTACCAGTCTATCGATTTCCCAAAGTCGAAAAAAAAAATCGATTATAATTTTTGTTTTCAGTTATCCTTAATTTCGAGCTGGGATAAAGATAGAGAAAAATAAAAAATACTACCGTGTAGAGGAGCTATTTTCCAACAAAAAAGATCATTTGTATTTATTTCGTCGGAGCAATGGTTTGTCTGGGAAAAATTCGATAATGCAGGTATGTATTTTGCAGCAGGGGAAATCACTAAAAGGGGACATCTTATATCTTATTCATATATGAAGCGTTGGCTCATTCTAAATTGGTCAAATTTTAATATATCGAATTGAAACTTGACATAGGAGTTAAAATATATATTTTAAACATTTATGCTGAGTCTCAGCTTGTTATCTTGAAAATGACCCGATCTAGGAGTCGATTTCGATTATCGATTTTAGGAGTACCGAACCCACGAACTAATTTCAATCTATTCCAGTTTCGTCAATTTTTGGAATATCAACATCAAATTTGTTTTACAAGTTGAGTACACCAGTATAAATATTCTTAGTAAGTATGAACGATTTTTTTCATGTTATTTTTAAAAACGAGGCGCTTGAAAATAGTCTTCTGTTTTACCTATCTCGTTTTAACTATAACACATTTGGATTCAACGACTCCATTTTCAACATTTTTGAACATATCGATTTAAAAATTGGTACAGAAGTTAAAAACACAATTGGTTTTTACTATACTTATTTTAAAAACTATATTTATAAAATTGACTAATCTGCAGCCGATTAACTCAAGCGTTTGGATGAAAAATCTAAAAAGGTCTAAAATTATACTTTTTTAAATTACTTGTGCTTTGAAAAGTAAATAATAAAAAAGGTTTATACTCCTTGATCTTGTTTGAATCTATATATTTAACTTGTAAAAAAACTTTCAGGTTGATATTTTGAAAATTTTCTAAACTGGAGCTGTTTAAAATGAATTGGTGGGTCAGGTACTCCTAAAATCGAGAAACCCATTGATAAGTCAAGTGGCTCTAGATCGGGTAATTTTCAAGATAACAAGCTGAGACTCAGCATAAATGTTTAAAATATATATTTTAACACCTATGTCAAGTTTCAATTCGATATATTAAAATTTGGCCAATTTAGAATGGGCCAACGCTTCATATATGAATAAGATGTCCCCTTTTAGTGATTTCCCCTGCTGCAAAATACATATCTGCATTATCGAATTTTTTCCAGACAAACCATTGCTCGGATGAAATAAATACATATGACCTTTTTTGTTGAAAAATACCTCCTCTACATGGTGGTATTTTTTATTTTTCTCTGTCTTCATTCCAGCTCGAAATATTAAGGATAATCTGAAAAAAAATGATAATCGATATTTTTTAGTCTTTGGGAAATCGATAGACTGGTAAACTTTTTTTTATGTTAATGTACATACTTTAAGGTACTTATAAAAAAAAAATCAGCCGTATTGCAAATTACTGGTAGTTTTACCCTACACCGACTGGGCTATAATTATATTATATATCGATTAGGATATGATTTTGACACTAATATTTATCTGAAAAAGCAAATTGTAAATTTCTTTTTTCCTTTCCAAACAAGTCAATCACTTTTTCCTCGAAACCAGGAGACTTTGCCCTTTTCCTGTGGACACTAAGAAGGCACAAGCTTGATAGACGGTCCTCGCTCATAGAACTTTTCAGCCACGGCTTCACTCTACGCAGTGTGCTGAAGGAACGCTCTACGGTGCAAATAATTGTTGGTGGTTCTAATTTAAAACTAAATAACTGAACTTTTGCATATTTTGAAAAAAATTTTAAACAATGTTTACTCCTTTTTTTTGTAGGCCTAAAGTTTCATTTTTCCCTTGCTGAACATTTTTTGTTTCCTGAGCTAATAACTTTTAAAATTTTACATCAATCGATATTTTAGTTGAATATAGGAATAATTCTTTGGGCCTTTTTTAAATAAAAAAGCTATTGAACACTTTTGAATTTGGTTATAAAATTACTATTTGGGGATTTATCGATTTTTTGAAAAAAAATGCATCCAAAACAGCAAAAAATCTGGGCGAATTAACAAGACCGCTTCCAAGGTTAAGAACATGCCTTTGGCGAACACTTTAAATGTTGAATCGAATTGCTCGAAACTCACAATGAAAATTAGATTCTACTTTTGCAGCCTTTTCAAAAAAATATCTCCTAGGTTATCAAACTCCAAGCTGTTTGAAGCTCTCTCTGAATTACATTCTATCTCTGTTGCGTTTTGAAAAAATACCAAAATTTTATCAAATTCAAAATGCCCAAAAACAGCGGTAAATTGGATTCTGGCTTTGCAGCCTTTTGAAAAAAATACACTTGGTAATACTCTTGAAAATGTTTAAAAATCTCTTTTAATTGAATTCTATATTAATATCTATAGTCTTTTGAAAAAAGATCCCTAGTTTATCAAACTCAAAATACTCGAAACCAGATTTAAATAAAATTTTAACATTTGTTTTATTTATTAGTACAAATTTATCCTTGTAATAAATTCAATTCCAATAAATAAATTCTGAAACCATTTTGTTACTCCCCATATAATATTATTTATGAACTATTTGAAACAAAAACTAATAATCAGTACACTGAGTTTACAGTTTACACACAAATATCACCAAATAACCAACTGAACAAGGGGAACTCACGTTATACCAAAGTAGATGTATTTGAATTTGGTAAAAGACCATTTGAGAGACGGGACATCCTCTCTTCTTCAAGTTAAAAAAAAATATTCACGTTAGTAGTGGCAAGGTCGTAACTAATAAGTAGTATAAATGTTATTCATGATAAAATAAAGGTGTAACTCATTCTTACCTGAAAACTGTAAATATTCTGAACCGATGCGATGAAAATTAAAAACTAAGAAACTCTGCTTAGGATGACTCAGATATTGTCAACTAGTCAAGGATGTGGAGTATGCTTCTTCCTTTCCCACACAGCATTTAGTCCTGTACCTTTACACCGTCAATGAATTCTCAAAGTAGGAATGATCCGTAAGATCATCCAGAAAAGATCAACAGAAAAACAATGATGTTTACCATCGATGTAAAAAAAATACACCCCCAAAACATTGATATTTTTTCTAAGCAAAACATAATATGTGTTTATTTAAATAGGGGTACATTGTATTAATATAAAAATGATATTTTCAAATCAATTGCCTTAAAAGAAAATCACTTGACTATAATTATCAAGATACATTTTCCTTTCTCCAAGAGCTAGGGGGCCACGGGTCCCCCCCAGACCCCGGGTATGGGCGCCCACGATCTGATGTCTTAGAAGTTCAAGCCACAGAGCATTAGAATTAAACATAGAGGTGTTATCCAGTAAGAGACCAATATACGGTAGTGAAGCCATTTTTCATCAGGCTCGGCGGCCATGATGAGTGATATTATAGCCCATCTCAAGTTAAGTTGAGGCAACGAGTCCAGGTAGAGCACATGAATAGGTGGGGCTGCCCAGCGTTGCCTCAACTTAACTTGTAGCCCAGGCAATGAAGGTTTTGTGTCGGAAGAAATTAGAGACAAGCTGATTTTTTTGCCAGTTGTTAAGACCTAATTAGGGAAGTATTTCCTCAAAAGTCCCCGCCCCTCCCCCTTGTGCTTCCCCCCTAGCCCCCCTTGAACATCCATTTCGAGGGTATTTTTGTTATTCCTCATAACTCCGCCATTTTTCATTTTACATTGATGCTGTTTGTATGATTGTATTTTTCTATGTCTATTCTAAAAAATTTTTTGGATTTTTGCGTAAAAGTGATACTTTCACCAAAATTTGCTAAAATATGCAAAATATTCGCGTGAAAAATCATATTTTATGTAGTTTTTAAAAAACAGCACTTTTATTTGTTATAATATCGAAAAATATGGCAAATAAAAGTTGTAGCGCAGCTCTTGCTTTTTTAAAATATGTACCTAACTTTACATTTTGAGGGTCGGGAACACTTACAGACTACAAACTATTAGTGCCCGCCCGACACTATGATAGCCATAATGCATGGTTGGTTGTTTCGGCATCACTCCCTGTCTGTTAGTAATGAAGCAGAGTAAGTTTGTTTTTTATTCCAGAACTGATAGCATACCGGTAATATTATGACTTAAAATGGTACTGTAGATCTATTAGCATACTAACATTTTACGAACTATTACAAAAATAAGCAGATTGTCTTTGTTATTTTAAGTATTTGCAAGTTTTGGTTCGGGGGAGTTTTGACTCCTGACCTTAATATTGAGGTCTTTCCATTATCAAATCAGTGCCTGTGTACTGCATCACGAACACCCCCCCCGTTTTTTAATTATTTTTTTTCAATAATATAATTACTATTTTTATTTACAAATGTTTATAACATTGATTGATTAAATTGTTGTGAAAAACATATTTAAACTATACAAATTTTAGCTATCATCAATTGTGACTTCATCTTCATCCATGGTCAAGGTATTGTTGCAAGAGTATCCACTTCAGTGCTCCCACATATTTGTGCACTCTGTACAATTCTGTAAAATGTACATTCTGTAAATGTTTGCACATATTTCTGGAGAAGCTACAATCTCGGACGCTTTAAAAAATAGAGGTTGGGCAAAAGTAACAATGCATGACTAATTTTATTTTCGGCTATCTTCGGCTGCAAAACATAAATCAGTGAAAATTGTTGAATCGTTAGAAGTGACCAAATTAATAAAAGGAATAGCCATTACCATGTCCCATCACATTTCTATTTGATTTTTTAATTGCGTTCATAAAACCATTCTAACCTGGTTGTACATTAGTACCAGAAAGCCAAATGTAATTTAAAGAGAATAAGGTAGTTAGTTATTGTGGAATCAGTAATATTCAAGCAAGCTTACATGTCATTGTAATTTTTCACATTACTAATACTACTCAATCCCTTACATCCAGTTTTCCTTGCATACTCTCTTATCCTTATACTTTCGGGGTTAAAAGCTCCACTAAATTGCTTTTCGACTTTTTCTACAGTTTGAACTTTTTTGTCGCTGTCCAATGTTCGAATGTTGACATCAGCGTTGTCAAAAACGTGTTGGATAAAGGCACCTTAATTTTCTTGTGATATCCTGCAGTTATCAATGCATTATTGTATGTTATTGCGTCGTTATATGATTCACACACACCTATTCAAGAAAGCATGTTGATTAATGTCTGGACCCATACAAGTGCTAATCTAACTTTTAGGGGTGACATAAAAAATCTAGGTCTTCTTTGCAGTCATTTTCCATGTAAAGACATCTAATGTTTTTGGGATTAAATTTTCGCCTCCGGACCTAATGTCTTTTATATCTGGGTATGTACGATAGTTGCAAGCCATCTTTTGAATATCCTTCTTGATGATGTTAGCCGCAGCTAAAACTATTCTAAGCTTTTCTGTTTCCGGATCGCTCTTCCCATTTTTGTACCAATTGTCCATGATTTTGTGTGAAGAATCTGATAAACACACAATGTTTTTCCGACCAGAAACATTGGATACGGTACTATAATGCGGTCTTTAAAGTGCTCTTTCAGCTGATATTTTAAATGTTTATCAGAATATATGTTTTCTTTCCCTGAAAAGTCAGTTATGATTTCTTGTAATTCTGTAACAGTGTACTGGCATTCATCTCCTTGTTTAATGGTTTTACAAAGTACAGTAATAACAAGCTGTCTTCATCCGTCCTCGGTCTAACTTACAGTTCGCCTAACGTTGATTTGGAACAGAAGACCTCTTACTCTTTCCCCCATTCATCATTTCGCTCATCAAATTAAGTAAATTTTCTTTTATTTATATTGTTGTTACAAGGCGAATTTCCTTCCTACGATGTACAGCTCACTTTAAATTAATTACTGCGCTTTTTTCACAAATGAAGCAATTGGTTTTAAAATCAAACTTCTCGCCAATATTCCGTAGAAAAGTTTTTGAAGTTGAGGGAATTGATTCATCGAGTCTTTCTGATGAGGTTGCGGCTGTAATACTTGTTGTCCTGGTACAGTTTTTCAGGCACACTCTGTGTACAAGAACGGTTGTTTTCTCTTCAATTCTTTCATGCAGCCCATCCCGTCTTCTTAAACTAGCTTCAGTTATTAATTGTATAACTTTTGTAACCACTGCTGTATCTTCTTCAAAATTTTCATTCATAGTATACAAAAGAAATCAGGATTATCCATTTTAACGATGATTATCATTATTCAACACAAAAATCCAATCAATTAGAATAAAAAAATAGAGGAATAATAATAGTACTTCGATCGAAATACAGTTGAATAAATTTTTCAGTTACCTTCAGATTAAACAAAGAGAAAATGTCTTCTTTTGAAAAAGGGATAGATTGGCTCCAAACTGGCACTACACAATGTAAACCACGCAAAATAAAAAAAAAAAAACAACAATGATAACTCTGGAACACTCACCAAACAACTG
>JAGFPH010001876.1:111005-121442 GCA_018207615.1 Philaenus spumarius
AAACAACAATGATAACTCTGGAACACTCACCAAACAACTGATTCGTTTAACTGGGTTGACGTTGATATCCGATAGCTCACACACTAACAATACCCCCCCCCCCCCCAACCCAAACTTAGTAGAAATGGTGAATAACTGTTGGCGGCACGCTTTGTTCTTAAATTTTCTCAATCCTGACAAGATAACAAGATACCCCCTCCTCCAATCCAAACTTGATAGCATTAAAAAAAATAATGATTTTATATTTAAAAATGTAATAGGTTAATACCACTTTATATAAATTTATAGAATTTAAACTAAAATAGTGGGAGTAGAGCAGCTTACTAAGCTCCCGGCCGGGTGGCGGCCGCATATTAAATGGAAACTGCTTGAGTCTATATTCAGGACATGTTGTGTCATATTATATCGTTGGAAAGCTTAAAAAATGTGCTACAAACTTTTTTAAAGTATTTTTTTAAACTACCATCAGTAAAAAAGTTATGAAAAGAAAACTAAAGAAATAAGATATTTTTCAAAGAAAAAATCGTTTTTTAGCAAATAGCTGCTAAACTGTTGACCCTAGGAAAACTACCAAGATTCCTTTTTTAAAGACAATCACTTCATGAAAAAAATTACATAGTAGTTATTTATTTGGATATTAATAGCGTAGAAACCTAAACGCTTGGAAAATGAACTTCAAATGGGGGTGGGGGGTTAGCACAAGGGGGAGGGGCGGGGACTTTTAGGAAAATGTACATATTGGTGAGTTTTAACAACTGACAAAAATTCAGCTTGTCTCTAATTTCTTCCGACACATGGTCATTTTTCGCCTTCATTCCCTGTGCTATTGAGACGGGCAATAGAAAGCGAAATCAGTGATCCGGGAGCGCTCATTTTTAAAAGACGGCGCTTCACTTACACGACGATTTGAACAACTAAACGTTGATGAAATCTTATGAAACTTTGCACATTGTTAGAAATGAAGTTACTGGTACAAACAAAGTCAGATTTGTATTTTTTCCATTTCTATTACATTATTTATGTAATCTTAAAAAAAATTCAACAAAAATTTACACATTTTAAAACTTGACATGAAATTATAAGTCGCCTACTACTTTACGTCCTGTTTGGTCAGAGAGCACAACCTGTATATAAATAATAATGCCATTATTTTAAATCTGAGAATACTGTGTATAACATTATTAATATAGCTAACATATAACAGCCATTATTGTATCATTCAATTAAATTTGATTCTGTTATCCAGGCCAACTTTTTATTATAAAGAGTGTTTTTAAACTGTATCCGATTTAAACACAGAGCATTAGAATTAAACACTATTTAATTCTAATACTCTGTGGATTTAAAACACTAATTTATGAAACCATAATAGGCCTATAACATATTGTTTGATTACATACAAAGGCCTATACGTAGCCTAAATGTAGGAATCTTACTAGGACAATAAATCCTGTACTAGGTTTTACAACGGACAAAACTCGTTGTAGGTCTTGAGTTTGAATTTGCAATTAATTTTGTAAATTTGAATAATATGGACTTGCCGTGAGTTAAAGCCAAATGTAGGTCACGAGATCAGCATGTATACGCGGGCGGTCTGTTATCGGGTAGAATTAAACTTTTGGACCCTGCCTGTCTGAAAAGGATTGGGAACTTATAAAAATTACTTAAAAGATTCCTACGGGAAGCCAAAATCCAAGATTTGAATAAAAAATAAAAATCTTCGGGAAATGCATTACGCTAACGGCGGGTGTATTTACTGCAAGATTAGATATTAAAAAATCATAAAGTTACGTAAGATACGAGCTTTCAAAGAATGAGAAAATTTTCAAAATTCCTCTAATTTAAAAAAGAAAAGGTTTTTTAGGCTTTTCTTAAAAAGGCCTAAAATAAAGGTGAAATGAGTTTTAGCGAAATTTTGTCATATAAAAAAGTTAATGGTAATTCATAAAGTTTAAAGGATAAAGAAGTAGGTTAAAAATAAAGTTTTTTAAATTCCAACTAAAACAAGTTTTAGTGTTGATAAATGTAATTTAAAATGAAAAAGGAAAACTAGAAAATTTATAAAAGGAAAAAGGTGATAGAATTTGCACCTTCACAGCTAATGGAAAATTTAAACTCAAACTTTTAACAATTCAAAATAATAAATAGTATGCAAATGAAGTAGTTATGTAAAAATAATCCAGTATTTGAAATATGTTTCGGGAGTAAAGTAAAACCCTAGTTTGTGAAAAATCGTTGAAGTCCCTAACCTCACAGCAAGACAACCAGAAGCAGAAATGAGATGAAAATCCGGCTAGGGAATGAAAACCAACGGACAAGAAAAGTGGAAAAAGAAAAACCGAAAGAAGTGTAAAATTAAGACTTTTCCGGGAAAAATCGCCGCGGAAAAACGCGCGCGGGTCGTGTACGCGAACCAGGAGTCGTACGAACGTCACTCGAGTTCGTGTGGAAAGGTAACAACGAGCTGAGGAAAATGATGTCAGTTTCAGGAAAATCGGATAAACCCTGGAAGAGTTACATGGAAAAAGGATTTCCATAGCACATAACTGAGGGAAGCCAGATAAGAACGCAAGACAGTAGAGGGGAGGTCCAAAGACGAGACTGATGGAAGGAGAACAGGGTGACCAGTTTACGAAAAGGGGCGTACTCAAAGAAACAATAGAAACTTAATTAAAACAAAGGCTAAATCATGTTACAAAATTATGAAAAAATTATAATAAAATTCAGGATGAAAAGTTACGTAGACTAGTAGTTTGAAATTGGCGAAAAAATGGATTTTAAAGCATTATGGAAATACAGTGGTAGAAAGCTTAGGTTGGCAATGAAATAGTGCCGAAAAACCTTATATAAACGATTGCTCGGGGAAACTCGAGAGGCTTATTACTTTCTGCGATGTAATATAACGCATCGCGCAGAGGCTTATTATTTCTTCGACGTAACATAACGCATCGAGCCTTTTTATTTCTGCGATGTAAGTTAACGCATTGAGAGCAGATACTTGTTTTTTATAAAATACTTTAGCGTGCTAGAAGCTGAGTATTTTCTTCGTTAAACTTTAAATTTTTATAACAAGTAAGAAGATACGGCATTGCGGTTATCATCTGGGATGCAGCAATAGACACCGCATTAACTCTACAAGAACTTCAGTGGCAACTTAGTCTATACAAGTTGGCCTAACTTGGGATTTTCTGGAAGAAAAACATAGCCTACAGGACAGCTGATACATGGAGTGATTCGTATAGCTTCCAGACAGGACTCCAGGACACCACCAGGCGGCCACTAGGACATGCAACTGTAGCTACGAGGGAATAGACGAACCGGGATCGCAGACACGGCATCACCCCATCCATCTTTAAGAAGCCATCCATCATACATCCAGACAACCCTACAGGACTCCACCTTCACCCACAAGACAACTCTATCAGCACGCGGAACATCTGTAGCTTGTCATCACTAGACAGCGTTCGCGGATTTCACCACAACGTCGCGACGCCTGGACAAGTGTGAAAAGGTCGGTAGAAGCGTAAAATACGTTAGTCCCTATTAAATTGCCTGAAGTAAATTCAAATAAATTTATTTTAAATACTGGGTTACTTAGGATGTTAGATTAAGAAATATTTGTAATTAATTAAAGAAGTAAATTTATTAAATCGTAAATTCAAATTTTCATTAAAGTATAAATTACATTAAATTGAGTAATAAAATATTAAAATAAACTATAATAAATTAGGAGATTAGTTCTGCCTTATAGTTTTAAAAAGTTATTATTTTTATTTGAGAAGAAAGTTATTATTTGGTTTTATTTGGAAAATATTAGATACAAGAATTTTGTTTTATGTTTAAAATTAGAAAAAAGAAATTATTAAAATTTTATTTTGTTTTATAAAAGGTTATCATTTACAAAAACACCTAGTATTCAAATATCCCAATAGTTTATGAATTTTAGATTAAGAATTGATAAAGTGAAATTTCATAAAATAATTGCAAGCACAAATAAGCAATTTACAAGGTTAGTTCCAGTGTACTCACTCTTCAGAGGTTTACAAAAAGTAAAATTATTAACTTGTGTTCTTACTGAGCTAAAATTAAAAATAAATTACTGGAAGTATAAAGTAAAGTTTTTTGTCAGAATAGTCAGTGAACTGAATATTCGACACACAGTTATTTCACCTAGGCCAAACAAAGTGAGATTGCCTATAAGACTTCCAGTAGGTGGAAATAACTTATTCTTCAACGAACAATTTCATAAAAAGAAGATTCGTTGTAGAATTGGCGCTGCCAGCGTGAAAAATAACGCGTTGCAGTTGTGGCCAAAACAAATTATTCTACAACTTAATTCTCGAACCATTCCTCTAAAAAAGGTTATTCGTTGTAGAATTGGCGCCCTTCGGTGTTGGCCGATTTCACTTGTGGTTAAAAAGTTAACCAAAAGTGAAAAATAGGTCAAAGAACTAACGTAAAATTATTTGTGCTTAAAACTGTGTATGTTAGCTTTAGAATTGTGTTTAATATTAAGCCATACTACTGCTATTTCCCGTGTCTGAAATATTTCCCGGTTTCGTGTCGTATTAAGGTTCAGAGGGGGAGTGAAAATTAAACAAATAATAAAAATTAACCAGTATATTAAATTTGTCGCGGTAAAATCGGAAGCTTGGGGGGCGTAGGCCTAAAAAATAGGTGTAAAATTAATTAAAAATAATTGGGAGTTTTCCGACGCGACAGATAAAAGCAAAATTAAACAAATTAAACAATTAAAAACGATTAAATATAATTAAAACAAATCTTAAACAATTAAAAAGTAAAATGGCGGATAAGGCGATGAGAGAGTTCTTCGAACAATACAAAAAGGATAAAGAAGAAAGGGCGAAGAAAGATAAAGAAGAACTGGAGGCAAGGGCGAAGAAGGAAAAGGAAATAGAGGAGGCCAGGCGGAAGGAAAAACTAGAAGAACAGGAGGCAAGGGCGAAACGGGAGGAGGCCAGGCGGAAAGAAAAGCAAGAAGAGTTGGAGGCCAGGCAGCAGAGGGAACAGGAAGAACGGGAAAGGAAGGAGGAAAGAAGACGGCTCAAGGATGAAAAAATCCGGGAAGAAAAGGCAGCAGAAAGGCTACAGCGAGAGAAGGAGCAGAAAGAATTATACAAAGTTATTTCTGGAAAGCTGGGAGACCTGGAACGAAGCCTGGAGGAAGAAAGCGTGAGGTGTAAGGAACAACACACCAAGGGAGAAGAGAAGATTAGGGAAATTGAAGGCGCTATCCATTTTCTGGAGGAAACCACAACCACCATAAAAGACAACGTAGACAAAGGGTTCAGAACAATGGAAAGTCGGGTGCAGAGCGTTGAAAAGAAAATAGGAAACGTGATAAGCCAGGGAAGTGGGAGTAGGAATGTAGGAATTGTAATGCCGCGGTTTGACAGCGAAATAAATAAAATTGAATTTTGGGGAAATAGTAAAGAGAGGCCGAAACAATTTTTAAGAGAGATAGAAGGGTTAATGGACGAGTTGAATCCTTATTTAGAAGATAGGGAGAAAATAAAATTCATAAGACGCCATCTAAAGGGATACGCACTCGAATGGTATAATATAACAGATCGCGAAGAGATGAAGTATGCCGAGTTTAGGGAGGCTTTTTTGAGTAATTACTGGTCGCTCCAAAAACAAAAAGCGGTCAGGAATTATATAGAAAATAATAGGTATGTAGAAAGGGGAAACGCTAGCAGAACCGAATATTTCTGTATGGTAGTAAACAAAGCGCGAGATTTAGAACCCCCCTACCTGAAAGTTTCCTTGTATTCACGGTGATGCAACATTTCAGTGAGCAAATAAGATTAGCCAGCATAGGTAAACCTAGCGAAACCATTCAAGACGCGATAGAGTTCTTAAATAATGTAGACATGATAGAGGAAAATCGGCGAAGTAGACCCCAGGACGCTCAGGAAACGGAAAACAGGCATAATTTCACACCTCGAAATAACCCACCAATCCACAGATCCTATGCTCAAATCCCAAGTAACTCTAATCACCCAAACTCCAATAAACCACGTCCTTCCAACTCAAATCCTAACCAGAAGCCGAAAAACTAAGAAATGAGGTTCTGACAAAGGATGGATTTTTTCGGAATGACAGGGCCGATGAAAAAACAAAAAAACAAAGAAATAATATTAAAAAAGTAAATACGCGTGTAAACACCGAAAATTTAGGAAATAAAAAAGTTACTCCTTGTAGTAGAATCGAACCTGAAGTAGGCGAAAAAACCGTCGAAAAGGAGCGCGAACGTCAGCCTAAACAGTTAGGTAGTTTAAATGTAAATATTAGGGAAGACTTGTTAGATAATAGAGATGAACCAGTTATAGAAGAAAAACCGTTAGAAGAAATACCCGCGATTCCAGTAGAACTTGGAACGAATGCTAGTTACATGGAAGTTGACACCGGAGCCGAAGTAAGCGTTATCCAGCAAGATTACCTCGAGCAATTGAAGGCGGAAGATGTCAAAATCTTAGAATTACCGGTAGCGTGTTTGGAGATAATTGGTGCATTAAAAGGAAAGGTGCAAAAAATCAGCAAGCAAGTCCTAATCGAAGTTAAACTGGTTGACAAAAGCGTAGATTTACAATTTTTGGTAGTAAAAGGTCTAAAATCTAGGATAATTATGGGATGTGACCTTTTATATAGTTTACAGGCAAAAATAAACATGCAAGAAAAATTTGCAATGTTCAAAATAGGTCAGGAAAATGTTAAAATCCCGTTTATTGATAAAAAAGTTGCAATAACACGGTTGAAAGGAAAATGTTTTAATATTAATTCCCGATACTATAAAACCAATAAAAAGAGCAATTTAATTAAATCGGAGGTAATTAAATCCGACGAAATCGAGGCAACGAATACTACACTCAAAACAAATAAAGTAAATGTTAATCAAAATAGTATGAACGAGTTAGTAAACAAAGCTGAAATCGTTAATGGACCGGAAGTAGGTGAGACAGGCATTAATGATGAAATGGAAGGGAAGTGCGGCAGCAGTCAAGACAGGAAGCCGGAGACAACAGCTAGGAAAAACAATAAGGTTAGGATACAAAACGAAGAGAGGTTGAATAAGATGATATCGAGGGAGGTGTCAGTTCAACGAAGGAAGGGGCAGAAAGCCAAACAAAATATCGTACCGAAGATGCTATCAAAAGAAGCCAAGGACGAGATTCCGCGTGATAGGGCATTAAAGAGGATTAATGTTCCAATTAATGTTAGGTATAATGGTGAAAAGATTCCAATTACCAACAAAGCGTCGCGGCGCAATCAATGTATCCATAACTGTGAATATTCTAGTAAACGTTGTAATCCAAATAAGGCGAAGTCAAGCACTACACTACACTGCAATTTTTCCGACCACTCGATGAATAATAAAAATAATAAAAAATATAAAAACAGTAAATCAACTCATAAACAATTAATATCTGTAGGAGGAGCAGAAACACGTAACCAAAATCTCCCGTTTAATATGCGTGGAAAAATATCGAAAGTTAGATTTAAAAACACTGCTACTTCTGATGTAAATAAGACTAAGTTAAGTAGGAAACACGTTAGGTACAAAGAGAGAGTAGGCCTAATGGAAAATCAGCTGTGTGAACTTAGACAAGGAGGGGAGACGGTAACCCGAGCAAAAGGGCATGTAGCGGTTCCAAGGAAGAAATGCAATAAGATAACTTTGACAAAGGAGTATAGTCATGGTACTATACTAACGGAACAGCAAGAAGGCCCACTGCAGAAATTAATAGAAAAATATAATACAGTTTTTTCTGAATTGCCGGGACTTTGTAAAAATTACGTTCATGAGTTAAAGGAATGCAACAGACACCTTTGTGAATCGTAATTACCCAATTCCCATAAATAACAAAAACAGCGTAGGACAGGAAGACCAACGGAGAGTGCGAATCCAACAAATAAGGATGAATCCAGGTTTTACACAATTATTGCAGGATTGGAGAAACAGACAGATGGCAAACCCTGAATGCTTAGAAATAATACAGGATATTGAAAATAAAGTAGATTATAGAATTGAAAATAATGTATTATGTAAATTTGTAAATGGAATATTGAAAATTGTAGTACCAGAGAACACGGTAAAAGAATTCATAAAACACGTGCACGAAACGTACGGTCACGCAGGAAGAAATAAAATATATAACATGATTAAAAATAGGTGGCATTTTAAATATAGGAATAATCGAATTATGGAAGAGATTAGAAAGTGCGATATTTGTCAAAGAGCGAAATACCCGAATCAATATTTAATAGGTCAAAGTAGGCCAATCATAACAAATAATATAGGCCGAGTAGTGGCGATTGATTTCTTAGGACCACTACCAAGAGGTTTAGGAAATGTACAACATATATTAGTGGTAGTGGATATTTTTTCTAAATATGTAAAACTTTACACAGTAAGAAATCCTACGACCGAAAATAGTATAGACAAAATGAGGCAGTACTTTGCAGAAGTTGGTAAACCCGAAAGTATCCTAACAGATTATGGCAAGGCGTTTACTTCAGGGAATTGGAAGGAGTGGATCCAGGAAGAAAGAGTTCGGCATGTGCTAATCCCTATAAGACATCCACAAGTAAATCTGGCGGAGAGGGTGAACCGAGAAATTGTGCGAATGCTTAGAACCTATTGCTACAACCGACAGGCAAATTGGAAACAATACCTAGAATATATACAGGACGTTCTAAACACAACGCCGCACGACACCACAGGATACACCCCTCAGGAAATACAGTTCGGCCAGGAGGCGAGGTACGTGTGGGATGAAGTCTTCCCGAGGGAACAACCAAATCCAGGAGAAGAAACGGTGCGCGAAAAACACCAGAAGTGCCAGGCCAGGATCATAAGGGCCGGAAACCAACGAGCTGCAAAACAAAACCATGGTCGCAGATTTACAAACTTCAATGTAGGGGATTTAGTGTTAGTAACACAGAACACTAGCATTATGGCGAGTAAATTTAAAGGCGAGACCAGGAAACTGTTTCTTTTATACACAGGACCTTTCCGAATAAATGAAAGAGTAGGAAATAAAACCTATATTGTAGAAGACCGGGTTACAGGAAGAATAAAGGGAAAATACGATGTTCGAGATCTCAAACCATATAGTCAATAAGTAAAGTTGTCATCCAAAAATAAATTAACACTGTAAATATTATTGTTTTGAAGAAAAGGTAGGCCTAATACATAAAGTGATTAGCCATACTGGGGAATCCCAAATGTAAATATTTTGATTGAATGTAAACACAAGCGGTGCGATGAGTTTGTAAAGGGCAGAGAACAAATTAGCCAGGAGGGGATGTTTGAAAACAGCTGAGCGGAAACAAGATCAAGGTCAGGCAGTGGGGAGAGAGAACAGTACACTGCAATGAATGAAGTAGGCCTAAATAAATAACTCGACTCATTGATAGATACAGGGTAAGGCCTAAGCACTTTTCGGTTACACGCAAAGGCATTGCTTGTTGTTTTAAAGTAAATTGTACATACAGATCCAGGAATAAAACGTTTGAATGCAATCTACAAACAAGTCAGGAGCCTGGAATGTCCTAATACACGAGTAAGGGGTGTATAGGGGTTGCATATTACTTGGAAAAAAAGGTAATTATGCGTAAAATTAGTTAGGAGAGTCTAAGTAGTTAAGATTCTGGAAGGAAGAAAGTAAGCTAAAACCTAGGAATCATTTAAGGAAAGAAAACTGTAATGGAAAATTATAAAGGAGAATACTAGGGAAAAGCAAAGGAAAACTAATTAGTACACTTAAAAAAGGAAAAAAAAAAAAAAAAAAAAACTCTCAATTATTATAGTTGAAGCCACTTAGGCAAATAAATAAAAAATTGTCAAACCATAAAGGGTAAAATAATGTAAAACGTATAAAACGCGGAGTATAAAAATTCGGGAAGTATGAATGCGGGGAAATAACAGTAGTATAAAAACGTAACCCAGTAAAATATTGTTAGTTTGTTATCAGGCAAATTAAAATGTGTCCCTGTATTTATATAAGTAGTGTACAATATAAACATGTGTTTTCAGTGGAAATGAACTCATCCAGTGAGCATTTCAAAAGGAAATGCATACCATGGTATATTATGTAAATGTAATTTCAGATTATGGAGAATAAGAAGAACAATGAAAAGTATTGTATGAAATGTATAAAAATATTATAAATGTGTGATATGTAAATTGTTAGATTAGGAAGGCAGAACTAGATATAAGTGTAATAAGATATAAGGAAAATGAAAAAGGAATGCTATTATATTTAAAAGGTTTCAATATCTTGGGTTTTTGGCGGAGCCGATCAAACCAGATATCTTAAGAGGGGTAGCTTACAACGGACAAAACTCGTTGTAGGTCTTGAGTTTGAATTTGCAATTAATTTTGTAAATTTGAATAATATGGACTTGCCGTGA
>JAGFPH010001876.1:126442-168439 GCA_018207615.1 Philaenus spumarius
GTTTATATGTTGAAATAATATTTTATTGGGTGTGGAGTATTCAAACATTCGTTGACCTCCTTTTTCTTTCTGGTATTGTTGAAACAGGAGTACGTAGCACAATTCGGCATTTTAGCTTTGTAGTACTCACATAACTCAACACAACTTACCAACCACTCAGTGGTACAAGCATTGACAAGCGCGGGGCGAGGTGGCGACGCTCGGTACTGTGTCTCGCAGTGCCGGTGCGGAGTGGGGGAGCCGCCATCTCCAGTGGCACACTGCACATTCACTGCAAAGTGGCTTCACCACCGCATCGCTGGATAGCACCTCTATGTTTAATTCTAATGCTCTGTGGTACAAGCTGATTCACCAGTAACAGAGTGGCTTACGGCACTTAGCCCGTTCCTTATCTAGCTGAATGAGGGTTATACTTGTGGAATATGTCATTTGACCTATTCTTGCTAAACCACAGTCAAAGGGCAGCAGATATAGCATTTTCTTATTTTAAGTACATTAAATAATTTGCGAGGCTTATGCCCCTTGACCTGGATGTGTATTTCAGTCCACTGAAAAACTTAAGGCAATAACCTTATTTTATACTTTTTGAGGGTTACGCCCATTTGCCTGTATACCATCGAAATTTTTATAACAATTTCAAATGTAAAACATTAGGAGAGTATAGCGATTTGTATCTAAAAATTGATGTGCTGTTATTAAATGATATATATTTGAAAACTTTCGGTCATTATCAATAATTTTAATTTGGATTGGGTACACCATCTTACATTACCAAGTTTTACATTTGATGCAATGTTAAAAGTTTACGAATGTTAAACTTGACTTGTTTACGGATTATGATAAATATTTGTTTATAGAAAGAGGGATAAGAGGCGGCATAACATTATGTGTATAAGGTTATGCGAAAGCTAACAACCCGTATTTAAAAAGTCACTTCAATCCAAACGAACCTAATTCTTATTTAATGTACATTGACTGTAACAATCTTTATGGCTGGGTAAAGTGTAAACCAATGCCTAAAGATGGTTTTAGATGGAAAAAATGTTAACAATTTCGATGTTATGTCAGTAGAGGATGATTTCCCAAAAGGTTATATACCGAAAGTAGATGTAGAATATCCAGATAAATATCATATTGATCACAATGAATTCCCATTTTTAGCGGAAAATAAATGTACGCCTAATAAAAATTTTAAACATTTTGAACAACTTTGGAAAAGAAAACTAACTATATTGTAAATTATGTAAATTTAAAGCAATCTATCGCAAATAGATTAATTTTAAAGAAAATACATAGGATATTGAAATTCAATCAATATGTTTGGTTGAAACCCTACATTATGTTTAATACTAATAAAAGAAAAGAAGCAAAAAATACTTTTGAAAAAGAATTTTATAAACTTTTAAACAATGCAATGTTTGGTAAAACTATAGAGAATATTAGGGAAAGACAACAGACAGAACTTGTGAATCAAGAAAAAAGACTAAATTAAAGTGGTATGTAAACCAATAATAATAATTCGATAATTTACAATGAAAATCTATGTGCTGTTCGCAGTGTAAAAGAAAGTGTGAAATTTTATAAACCAATATATATAGGTTTTAGTGTTTTAGAATTAAGATATAGTTGATTCTACTTTGAAAAGTTGTTTTGACACTTCTGATCATAGTTCTTATTTTACATTTTTATGCCTCCAGTTGCAACAGTTTAACAACTAAGTAATGTATATGTATAATATTAATATATATATATATATACACACCTTTTTTTCCGTCTTGCAACTTATTTTCTGTAGTGTAAAACTACGCGCGTTTCAGGAACACGTTCTCATCTTCAGGTTTTATACAATTTAAATAAAATTTTACTCACATGTGATCACGTCATAATTTAGCAAACACACACATACACACATATCAAACACGAATTATTGCACATATAAAATTAAAAACAAAAAACACAGTTTAAACATTTGTAAAACAGTTTTCTTTAGGTCATGCTACCGTTGCACCGGTCACTGGTCGACTGAATGATTACATCCGTTATCTCCATCGTCAATACTATTTATAGGCCTACATGTAGCAATTGCAGTGTTATACAGGCTATTCGATTTAAAATGTAATTGTTCATTGAGAACTAAGCTACTCTGGTGCAAATTAGCTTGGTAAATTTCAAATTCTTCCAATGCATTCATTAGGCGACCTTTTCTACATAAATGCAAAGGGATTAAATTTACTGTCAAATTGTCATAGCTGTGATCATTATCAATTAGGTGTGTAGCATACTTTGAATTGTTATTTGCAATGTTTTTTTTAGGTAGATGTTCTTTAAATCTATCCTTGAATTTCCTGCCGGTTTGTCCAATATAAAATTTATTGCAATCGCTGCACTTGAGCTTATACACACCGGAGCAATCTTCAATGCATTTTGTTGATTTTGGTTGCAGTTGTTTTTTTATATTATTGCTCGTTTTGAATGACACTGTCACATTATGTTTCTTGAATACATTTTTCAAATAATTAGGCAATAAGTTGGTATATTCCGCGGAAATGAATTTCATTGGTTTTGTTTTACTGTCTCTACTTTTACTCAGGTGTCTGTGAAGTAATTTATCAACTATTTTTGTACTGTAGCCATTCCTGCTTGCTATGTATTTTATTGTTTGCAGCTCTTCGTGATAATGGAGTTCACTCATGGGTATTGTTATTAGACGGTTTATAAATGAATTAAACGCACCCATTTTTTGTGACCATGGATGGTACGAACTAGCGTGAATTACCACATCAGTAGTGGTTGGTTTCCTATATATTTTAAATTCAAGTTCATTTCTGTTTTTTATAATGATTAAGTCCAGATAGTTAATCCTGTTATTGATTTCCTTTTCCATTGTGAATTGTATATTGGTGTTTAAACTGTTGAGGTAATTATGTAGTAAGTCAAGTTGTCGGGTTGTGCCTTTAAATATTAAAAAAGTGTCATCAACATATCGCTTATAAAACAAAATTTGGCTGTAGTATTTATTTTTACTTGATAATAAAAAATTGTTTTCAAAATAATTCAAAAACAATTCGGACAGTATAGAGCTTAATGGAGATCCCATAGCTAAACCTTCACTTTGTTCGTAAAATTTGCCCTCAAATTCAAAATAATTCTGCTTTAAGACAATGTTTAGCAGATCGATTACTTGGTTTACGGAGGTGTTACACATTTTCTGTTTTAGTAAGGTTTTCTTTCAAAATGTTTAAAGTTTCTTGTACTGGGATGTTGGTATACAGGTTCACAATGTCAAATGACGCCAAAATTTAATTCTGTTGAATTACTATTTCTTTTGTTTCATCAATAAATTCACAACTATTTCTCACGGAAATAGGGAAAAAAAGGTATATATATATATTAATATTATACATATACATTACTTAGTTCTTATTTTAATTACAACAAAAATGTATTGGGTAAATTTAAAGACGAATGAAACAGCATACTTATTTACAAATTTATCGGATTGCGACCAAAATTGTATTCATATTTAACTATTGACTCTCGTGAAGAAATATGTGCGTATAAAAAGCGAAAGGAATAAAAAAACCAGTTGTAAAAAATAAAACAAATAATGTTGTCTTCACTAAATAAACTATCATTGCTATGTATTGTTTTATTTATCACCTTTTACATTCAGTTCAGTGGCGTAGCGACTATGGAGCGAGTGGAGCAGCCGCTCCAGGGCGCTTGGCGTCGAGGGGGCGGGAAATTGTTGAAATAGTATATTATGATGCAACGTGTCATCTAAATTTATCATTAGGAGTCAAGCGCAAGATTTTTAGAACGAGTCGTAGGTGCACACTTATGACTGGATGTTGTGACAAGAACCACAGTTATAATGATGGCAGTATAGGACCAACTACCTGCACTTAAGGTTTACGTACGGGCCTGGCTGTGAGGCTTTCAGCACAGCGTAATTAACCAGGCTGGAGGCTTCACACTTGCGGGTGGAGTCCTGCGCTTAGCTTATTTATCACTGTAATGAGTGCTGAGGAGTAACAAAAACATGTTATTTATGGGGGGGTGGGGGTAAAAACTAGGTAAGTAGGACCACCAGTTTTCCCGATATTGCAAATGCAGGTTTAATCTTCCTAACATTGCCAGTGACTTCTGTAAGTTCAGAAAGGTCTTTCTCTAAGCTAAAAATTATCTTCACAACATAATGTCGCAAAAACGTCAAGTTGTTTGGCAACAATATCTACAAACTAACAGAATGATGAGTGTTGATTTTAGTAATGTGATAACCACATTTGCAGCTGAAAAGTAAAGGAAAAAAATATTTTGAATTTGCAAGAGCTGCAAATGTAAACTTTTTATTTTGTTTCTTAAATATTACTCATTTATAAAATACTAAAAAAAACATTATGAAAAATAGCAATTTTGATAAATTATCATTTATTCATTTAATTTAACGTTATATTATAAATGTATTAACAAAACAATTCAATTTAATTTTAAGATCATTAGCACTGGTTAAATTTACCTAATTACTGCTCTGAAACATATTTATATAACTAAAACTGTAAGGAGAACTTTAAAATTATGATATGAATTTTGAACATCGTGGGGGGGGGGGGGGGGAGGCCTACAGTTTGGTCAATTTTTTCCTGGTTGCGGCCTGAGCTCCAGATTGGAGGAGTAAAGGTGGCATATAAGTGTGAGTCACCAGCTGTCCGCCGGTTCAATTGGGGGGGGGGGGGGGGCTCCTGGATTGGTTTTGCTCCAGGGCGAACGATGCCTCGCTACGCCACTGATTCAGTTTATAAACTTGATATTCTTCTGGAGATATATTTATATCTAGGTGTATATATATTCTGAAGTTCTGGTGGTGGTGATGATTGTATTGGCAATGGTTAACAAGAAATCTCCACCAACACGTTTTTGTATATAATTATAACTCGCTTTTTTTCTATTTAAATCTTTTTTAAATAAAACAATTTCACTGAAACAATCTGCATAATTTTTCGAATCTGTTTTCATAATAATAATACTGTAATAGTATGTAATTTTGTTCGTATGCGAATTCTGGTACTTCATAAGAATGATTCATTAGCAACAGAAAATCTTTACTTTAAATTTTATCAAAATCTATACTGAGATAATTGTAACCTTGTGTATCATATTTTAAACTAAACCACACATTCTTATAAATTGTTTTCAAATATTGTTTTACAGTGAGCGGTAATTCGAGTTTATCTATATTTTCCAAATTAATAATCTGTGCACACACTTGTCTGCAACACAACTTGAATAGACTTGAAGCCATAATTGGATGGTTGAAGGTTAAATGATAAGACGCTGATACAATAAAACAATTTTAATGTCACAAATTACAATGGCCATAAGCAACAGTATTTATTCTATTGTTCATCATTTACACTTAATGCTACTTTATTTATACTTACAGTTTGAAAACAGTGTTTTTTTTATTGAAACATTCTACATTCTTTTCAATAAATAAATTATACTAATTGATGTGAAATATCAATATCCATCTTTAATCAATATCCATCTCCTGGATCATACTGGTGCAAGTATCATCCTTGTTTATGTCCTTCAAGGTTACATATTGTGTCTTATAAGATGACTTTATTTTGAATTGCCAATCCATATCATTTGGCCTATGTCTTTCGATTTCGTTCACGCTATCCAATAATACTCTGAAATGATTCAAAATAACTATAAGGAAATTCGATTACTTTATGAATAAATAATATATTGGTATAAAGTTTCATAGTAATTCACCTCTCCAATTTAGCAAGGTATTTTTTTAATAGTAAGAACAGGGTCTTCAGACGAACAGATGCTCCCTGAAGTATTAAATTCCATACTTTTAACTGTAACAAAACAATAATACATTTTTAGAGCTAAACCAGTTAACCTTTGATCTACAATATATTATCCCCACTTTTCATAAATGATTTGGTGGGCATTATTCCAGTGTTTAATCTTGGAAGGAGCTAAACAGTGTTCAGTTGTAAAATGAATTTTATTTTAGATTTTCAAAGTTTCAAAAATGAAGCAAATGAATTTATTGTTAAGGAGTTGGCGCTTATATCGACAGACGATCAAATATACTAATTACATCTTTTCGGCCTCCTTTTGAATTCAATCAGTTAAGCATAAATTTATAAAAGCAAGTTATACGGTTGGAGAAACAGTATCATGGACTTCAATGGGATTCTGGAATGCGACCATACAACAGTCTGTTGGATTTATTTCGCGATATTCATATTAGTGGAAATGTTTATGTCAAAGGAACTGAAAAAAGTCATATATAACGAACTTGTTGACTGAATTTGATGTTAATGTGATAAATTTTGAAGATATAAAATGTCCTAGTTTAAGTGTTTTAAGAAAACAATTTTGGGGTGATTTTTACAAACAATGTGTATTCTTACATAGTTCTAAAAATTGTGCCTACGGTAATGTGTATATTTTACTGCAATGGTAGAAATTTGAAAACATTATTACAGACAGATTAGAAGCCTGCAAGATGAATTAATTAAATATTTACCTAAAGAGTTTATTGTAAATCATTTTGAAAATATAGAAAATATTTTTAATAAATTACCAATCGATTTAAGAAAAGATTGCGACATTTTAAACAGTTTTTCTTGTAAAAATCATAGAGCATAATATAATATACCTTTTCAATTAAAGAAAAAAGACTGTTTTTACTGTATTCATAAATGTGATGCGTTCTTCAACTTTAGTCAGTAATTGAAGAGTATGGATCGTGTAATACCGGTATATATTACACAAGTGTTGTACCGTAATATATATAATTGCACGAAAAATTATTTAATAAATTCAGGGTTTTATCGTACAAAACTATGGGACAGTATAGTGTGTTGTAATTGTAGCTGGTGTCAATCTTGTGATTCAAAATTAACAATCATACAAATAAATTGTTTACATAAAATACCAAATCCAGGTTGTACTCTCAATTTAAATGTACCTGAACAATTAAATCAGTTTACGTCACATAAATTAGAAGTTATTAACACTGAAAAAATGATGAGAGAATCATTTTCGAGCTGGCCAAAGTCATATCCAAATATTGAAGAGATGGTGCAAACGGGATTTTATTACATTGGATCAAACGATGATGTCACCTGTATGATTGTAGGGTCACCGTAGGATGTTGGTAAGTAGATGATAATCCAAAGTTAGAGCATAGAAAATCATCACCAGATTTTAATTTATTAAATTTGTAGAAAATGATGTAATTTATATTATAACTAGTAAATCCCCTTGAAAAATGACAGGCGGATTAATTAGATACACATCAGAAATACATCATTTATACAAAATACTATTTAAACAACACACTTTATCTAGGCCTACCTAACTATGCAGACGGGGATTTTTAACTCGGTAAATGTGTACAATTATAAGGACTATAAAACTGTAGGAATATTTGTTAAGATTTTGTGTTTATGTATATTATTATATATATTTAATGAAAGATAAAAATATTATCTTTTAATTGAATTTCATTTCATATTGATAGATCAAATGATTAATATAAGTTATTAATATTATAGGCTATATTATTGATTGAAGTTGTAAACATAACCCCAAAGTATAATCTACGGTAGGTTTTGTTTGAGTGTTACAGATGATGGGTAAAATCAGCTGTTATATTATTAAGGGGGCGCTTCCCTGCCCGCCATATTGAATCTTATTCCCATAAGAGCAATGCTACAGAATAAGTCATATTTTTCCGTTAATTCGTGGAATAAATTAAAAAATTTGGTTTCATTTTGAAGTACTGTCATATGCGGATGTTGATTGCCGAATACATTTTCACAAACCGTTTTATTGTTTTCATAAACGTATGATATAAATAGTAAAAAATAGTAAACTTTATAAATTTTTTACTCAGTTGCAAAAAGAGATATTGCAAAAATCATTAGCAATCAACACCCACAATCTATTTTACTTTAAGAAAAAAAATACAGCTTTCGTTTTATAACAAAAACAGCACAAAAATATGCTTAATAGTGAAGGTATGTTTTGGTTATTTAACATTGAAATTGGTACCCAATATCGTAGTTTTGAATGTGGAGAGCCGAGCCTTAAGTTAAAAAAATATTTATTTCTTCTTTAAATGTTACTCCACGTACACAAAATCGAGTATGTACACTCGCTTTTATAGGAGTTGATATATACTGCTTTCTTATTTCATTTCCTTGTTAGTTACTAAACTATGTGTATGAATGTGAAACAAATTTGTTAAGACCAACCTGTAAATAAAGGAAGGTATAGGTTCGTCGAAAAATTAATCACGTAGTGCTGTGATGGATGAGAGTGTAGACGTCAGTGGGTTAGATAAACGAGAGAAAATTATACGGAAATAAAGGAATTAAGACAACGAATTAAAGAGTAACATAGCGCTGTGAAAACAGGTGTTTTCGAAATGGAAACTTCATATTGAAAAAAATACCATTGATGAAACCATTTTATGAGAAACAGAATAAAGAAAATTGGAAAAATGGAATCAACAAACTAAAATTGCTGCTAAATTAGAAAGTAAAAAAAAGGAAAAAATAAATTAGAAGAAATTAAATGAAAAAAAGGTTGGCGACCAAATTGGAAAAGCAGAAAAAAGAAGCTGTAAAAGTAGATAAGAAAAGATAGCGATTATTCGGAAGATGAAGAAGAGGAACATGTATTTAAAAGATTAGCTCCTTCTAAAGGCGAAAAACAAAAAGATTATAATACAGAAACAGACAATAGTTTTGTTAAAAAACGACCTGTTTTTTCAGATTTCTCTAAAAAATTAAGCCGAAAAAAAAAACCGATAAGTAATTTTAGATTTAGAAATACAAATGCATTACAGCGACATTTCTAATAGTGAAATGGAAACGAGCAGTGAAGATGAGCCTATGGAAAAGACACGGAATAAGAAGAACGGCCTATTGATTTTTTTTAAATCGAACAATGAAGAAGTATATGAAACATCTATAACGCCGAATATTTAAACTCGCCTCAGGGTAAACTAGAAGCAGAATTATAAAAAATACGAAAATTGATAACGTATACGGTATTCGTATAGATGATATAGGTGGATGATAGGCGTCAAAAAAATCAATATTGTTGAAAATGATCTTATATTATAGGCGGCGTAAAATATACTGGTGCACGAGGAATATACAAACTACTTTTTATGAGAATTCCAGATTATTACACCGACGAAGATCTTTTAAAATATTGTGATATCTTATTAGCATCGAACACGCAGAGTCGATTACTTGCCGAAAGGAAAAATAAAAAGTAATAAAAATAAAAAATACAGATCAATAATTTCAAGATTATTTCCACCACAAGCGTCTCGCAGTTATATGGATTTTACTGAGTGGTGTGGTGATGAAAGAGTTTGAAGAAAAGAATAAGCCGCCTTCATATGTTTATTGGAATGATCCGAACTAGTTGTGCGAAAGATTAAAGTTACTTTTAGCATCACAGAGTGCTGGGAATACAGGAAACAATAACGAAATTATAAACACAAGCTTTCCTTGTGACATTCGTTGCTTAAAAGACATATAACTTAATATTGTTATGTATACATTTTTGACAACATTGAATTTAATATGATTACACAAAACCAACTCGATTGTTACCGCACACAAACAGGCTGCGATTATATTATTTGTTTTTTTTTACCAAATTATGTCGTGTTTGGTACCACTCTTCTTATTTTTCAAATATTCGATGGAAATTTGCAAATTATGATCATGAAAAGAAAGTTAATTTCCTAGTTTATAAGCGAGACACATTAACCCTCTTAGTGGCAGACTGCAGTCTCTCGGGCGCAAATGCAACCCGCTCGAACCTTAGCAAGAATTTGCATAATCGATAATTTAATCCACTTAAAATCATTCAATCGTAGTAAAACTCGCACCATTGGAAAGGAAATGAATTTAACTTTAATTTTTGTATTTACAACTTTTTCGTAAAACGTATATTTACATACGTAATCATCGTTTTAAAATATGCATATTGGGCTACAGCTAGTTCCGCACGCGAATCTGCATACAATTATAATAAAATACATTTTGAGGTTGACGGGTGAGAAGGAATTTATATTAAAAAAATAAAAATAACACTATTCTCACTCACATAGGTTTATTTATCAAACGCGTTTCAACGACAAAGTCGTCATCCTCAGTGATATATGAGCTACAACTGACAGATTATAACTGCCAGTTGTAGCTCACATATCACTGAGGATGACGACTTTGTAGTTGAAATGCGTTTGATAAATAAACCTATGTGAGTGAGAATAGTGTTATTTTTATTTTTTAAATACTGCATACACAGGCGTGTCCAGGACTTCAGTAGTGATGGTGCCAAAAATAGCTTTCTGTGGGCATAGGGTTTGAAGTACCATGCGCAAAAAGGAGGATCCGGGAACTATTTGACAATTATTGCCTAAACATTTTTTAATACTATCTGGAAGCCATATAAATTATTTTTCATTATTTAAATTGGATAACGAATGTACAGAACTGTGTTTTTTATAATTTTTATTTACATGTAAATACAAAGAAGGCCTACAATATTGGTAGGAGCACAGAAGTGTAAGTTTTACCAATGTGTATTGCAAAAAAAAATCAATATAAACAAGGTTAAAGTTTATTATTTTGTACTTGATAAAGTTAAAGTCAAGACCAAAGTGATACACGTCACTTGAACATTAAGTATTGCAAGATGATGTTTCACGTCACTTTATGCTAGAGTCATCCGACGATCGAATGCAACACTGTTCTTGAAGTTGTCAATTATATCACATGTTCTTGCGTTAGTAGCCAGTTCTTGTTCCACAAACGGAATCATCAAGTTTTCTAAACGGTCTTGACGCATTGTAGATCTGAGCTTGGATTTCATGACGCTCAGTTTAGAGAAGACTCTTTCATTTGTGCAGCTGGTTACAGGCATTGTACAAAATCTATTAACAACAGCACTAAAGTTTTCATAGGTTAAAACTTCAAACTTCGTTGGAAACTCATTGGAACTCATCGATAACCATTCTATCCATTCCGGAACACTTTTAGATGGAAAAATCAGTTTTCCCATGCTTCCTTGATTTCAACAGCTTAAATTCTGCCTCTAGTTCTGCAGAATTGACATTGAATTGTTTTGCGAGAATTTCAAAGTCCTCATTGTCACACTTGTAACAAGCATTAAGATTTAATCCCATCAATTTTCCTGAAGCTGAGTTCATTTTTTTTGTTTCTTGATCAAATCGAGTGTTCAGGTTTTCTACAAGGCGGTCTCCAAAACAGGGTAGTAAGTACAAAATTGCAATTTTTCTTTTTTTTTGTGGGCGCGTAGAAAGGGGAAGAAGAGCAGCCAGTGTCTTCTAATAGGACTGATACTTTTCTTTTCCGAACATTAGGGATTTCAATATCTAGTGAACTACACATTTCCTTTGTTTCGATAAAGATGTCTTCAAACTGTTCTTCACTATTTCTTATTTCTACCAAAGCAAGAGCTAGGCTTTCAACATTGTCAACTGCTTGGCAAAGGTCTATTTTAGGGCTTTAAAGAGTTTTACTCACTTTCACAACAAGATGAAGTACGGGATGCATAATTTGCAAAGATGCAATAAAATTTAAAGATTTCACTTGTAGCAAAATACATTTACCGGTGGCCCTAGCTTTTGAACAGGCATTAGACTCCATACACTCTTCAATGGCTTCTACAATGTTATGTAAGTGAACATAAATTACAAACACCGCCTCTGAACGGCAGGCCCATCTAGTGTCTGAAAGGGATTTAAGAGTCTTTAGTTTAATTGTAATTTTTTTGACGATGTTCTCAAAGACTGCGTGTCTCTTTGGCCTACGTTCAATAAAGTTAAAAATCATCGGTGCTATTTCAAAGAAGTCAAAAATAATAGTATTTTCCTTGTGATTTGCGCAGGCACTAACCAAGGCAAGGTGGACAATGCGCTTCACAAATCACAACGTAAACGTAATGGCCGCCGATGGCTCATTTTGTATTGCAGAAAATGCTTTACGAAATTAAAGTTAATTAGAACAATATATGAAGTGGCTTTTATATAGTGCTTCTACGTTCTACGTAAAAAAACACATTCTGCACGGACTTAATCTCAATCTAGTGGTGGTGCCACGGCACCGGTGGCACCTCCGCTGGACACGCCTATGACTGCATACAATTGTTATTTCACACTTCTTCAGTGGGCAACACCATCTACAGAAAGAAGTATTTTAATCGAGATTATAAAGCTACCATTGGATTCGTCAAGATTGTATCTTTCTAATGGTGCCTTCAAATCAGATGTCACTATTTTACAGGATTAATTAAAAAAATGTCTGTAAACCCTTGTGATTGGACAGTTTTTCAACCAATGAAACAGCCCATTTGTCAACAGAGATAAGGCCTACAATTCCATATGTTTTTACAGATTTCTTGATACCATTTTGTAGAGAATCGTTCGATCTTTTTAACGGTGGGAAGTTAACTAGAAATAACCAGTTTTTTTGTTTGTCTTGACAGAAGTGGAAGTATATAATTAGGACAGTCTGGCGAGATAGGCTGGCATTTGTCGTTCTCACGCTATTCAAATGGGTCTTTCTGCAAGTAGTATATCGACTGGCGACGTTTCATTAAATTGATGTCATTTTGTTATTCAAATAAAGATAACCCAAACACTTTTGTGAACTAAGGAAAGACATTATACCGGTCTTTTCTTTGATTTATCCTCTACACTTTGTTATAATAATATTTCATTTTTGGACAAAGCATATATTAGTAAATTACGTTACAATCTAGGCCTAGGTTTGTTATCAGTCGTGTACTTGGAACATAAAAACTGTTTTTTTTTTCAAAATAAGAAATTTGAAATTGATAAATGTTTTATACAGTTCTATTTAGAACTAAATTACAAAACTTTTTTACGCTTACGAAAAAAATACAAAAAATGTTTACTACTTGTTATGTAGGCCTAAAGTTGAACTTTTTCCTTTCGTTACTGAACATTTTTTGTTTCTTGAGCTAATAAATTTTACAATTTCGAATGAAACTAATTGTTAGTGGCATATTTGAATTCTTTGAAGTTTCTTCTACAAAAAAGCTATTGAACACTTTTGGATTGGGGTTCTTTTACTATTTTTGGCGATTTTTTTAAAATATGCTTGCAAAACGCTATAAATGGGCTGGCCAATTTTAGCTTTAACCATGCCACATCTAGGTAGGGTTAAGGAATCAGTCGGAAGCGAGGGCTGGGGTTTGACCCGGGCCAGCCACAGGTAGCCGAGCGTTCCAGAGGACAGGTTACTCCTTACAGACTATAGGAGTGGGGACTTTTAGTATGTTACCTAATAACTAGTCCAAACAATGTCCCAAAGTCAAAAATTGTGTTCCTTCCATTTCCCTTTACACCCCCCCTTTTGAGCATTCATTGACTGGACTAAGTGTAGGGAAGGGATATGTCATTGTACTTTGACCAGTCCTTTGCCGCCTCAGTACTCGGTGGTGTGGTGGTGGTACAGCTCCGTGACGTCACCAATTTGACAGCTCGAGATTCTAGGCCTTAGTGTTAGCGCGAATATTGATTCAATGTAGCTCAAAAACATACATTATTTGGAAAAATTATTCAAAATCTTTTTATTTCGTTTATAATTAGCTTCAGGTTAAAAGTTCTCCAGTTGGTTTTGGTTGGAAATTGTTTGTTAATTATTTAAACAATTAAAATAGATATTTTAAACAAATTTAAAAGTCTTATTTAACTATGAAAAAAAATCCCAAATTTATATATAAGTGTTTTTGAGGGTGCGGGGCCCACTTCCTCTGTTCCGGCTCCTTGTAGCGGCGTTTCCCTGGTCGGGTTGTACCTTTTGGTCCTCGTGCGGACGTACAGGTAAACTAACCGAACGCCATGAGGTAAAAGCAAGATTCAACCCCCCTTTAATACATTGTCTACTCACGGACACATTTACTCCTAGACTAAATATTGCATACCGTGATGCGTTCAATCGGCGTCCCCCTCCCTTAGTTAAGGGGATTCCCTACTGAAAAATAACCATTTTCCAAAAAAAAACCAAAATCATTTTTTCTTTTTTTCCTGGTTCTATAGTTTATAAGGTTTAAGAAAAACATAATATATGCCATAAAAGTTCTTTATATCAATGTGAAAAATTTATTGAAAGCAAGCGCGCACCTACTTTCGGTCGAGTTGAACTTCTTTATGTTTTCTATTTGGACTAAAAAGATTTTTTATTTTTTTAAAGTATAGTTGCAAAGAAGGACAACAATGTTTATTGTTAGGCTTTGAATGCCTCCAATATGTAAGTAAAACATACCTTGACTACAAATACAGTTTGTGCAAGTTATTCCCTTCTATGGCTGCTAAAATAACTAATGGAATATTTAAACGCGATTTCCCGCAACTTTTCAATATTGATATTTTTTACACAAAAGTTCTTATAACTTTTTAACTGATAAAGCTACACTGATGAAATTTTTACCACATCTTTAGTACGTAATAATGCAACTTTTTGGGTATTTTTATTCCTCTAGGACAAATACAAGAGTATTTTTTTTTTAAATGTGTAAATCACAAATTTGTTTTATATATATATTTTTTTGTAAGGTCATAACTACTAAACTTTTAGTGGTAAGAATATGACTATACCCAAAAATTTAGTGCTTTTTATATACTTTAAAACAAGATATCAAACATCCAAATTGGTTCAGTAGTAAAAAAGTTATAAGAGATTTAAAAAAACATATTTTTTGTCTAAAAAAAACGAAAAAACACAAAAAGGTATGTAAAATATATTTGTTTGCCAATTCCTATAAGTGTAAACAACTTTTTATATTCTAATGCATGTATAAAAAAATAGTTCATAATTAAAAAAGGCCTATTATAGAAAACCCCTATTTTCAGTAGGGAATCCCCTTAAACTATGAACTGATTGACCAACAGTATAAGGTATGTTCTAGCCAACAATATACTTTGTCCCTGTTAGTGGACCCTTTATTATTATTATTATTTATCAATAATTACTTACGAGGTGAGGGGTACCCGTTACACGAATCCGAATTTGATGACAAATATTCAAAATGGTTGATCCAATATGGCCGTCGATTAAAAGTATTTTCTGTAAAAAACTAATATAAAAGGAAAATTTACAGAAATTTCACTAGAAATTATTAGAAACTAACTGAGATGATTTAATAACAATGATTTTTACACAAAAAATTAAAAATGGCTGATCCAAAATGTGCGATCTGTTATACAAATATCCTTGTAAAGAATCTTAAGCAAGAGAGATTAAAAAAAAAAAAATCTTTATTGGAATGTAATTGAAATGAAATAACAAAAATAATTTTATACCAGAGATTTAAAATAGTGGATCCAATAATTATTACATTTATATAATAGGTACAACTAATTTAAAAAATTTTAATGAAAGGAAAGATGATAATTTATGTTGAACAAAAGAAAATATTTATTTTGGAACTTGATTATTAATTATTTACAAAGAATATATAAAACTGTTATAAAATTTATTTGGAATATGAATATTAATCATTTACATAATTATATACATATTCTTCATCGATCAACAGTAGGTTTAATTGTACGGATGGTTTTGGACGCCCAGTATAGTATATATATATACATTTTCGTCAAAATATAAATTTTAACTAGCCAAGATAATTTTTCGGCCGCGTGACAATGACTTTATACCCTCTCCTCGCCTCTCAGAAAATTATCAGTTTTGTAAAGTAATCTAACATTTAAAACATTAGGCAATTTTTTGAACAAAACACCTTACTTTGGGAAATAACCGTATTTTTATATTAAAATTTTATTAAGTCAATGATTGTTAATTTGTGAAATGATACTTAACTAATTAGCGTTATCTTATCGTGCTCCGTTAGCTGTTATTGCATAGTGAGACCTCTACTGTGACTTACTATAAGTTAGAACTTTAGGCTATTTTTTTAATGCTTGTATAGTCTTTAGTCACAGTGTGGTTACCTGCATTCAAGCATAAAAAAAAAGAAAAAAGAAGTCACAGTATGTTTACATTCATGGCGGAACTCTTCTTAAAAAGACCCAGTTATTGCTTTTACGTTATATACTTATATTAAACTTTACAAACAATATTAATATGATAAGCCAGTAAAGTTAGTAAATATGCTGCATAAAGCAGGCCAATGTTTATTAACACTGTTCAGCAACCATAAGAAGCAGTGAAGCAGTACAGCGAAGCTTGGCAGTGACGTCACGAGCACCGTGATATATACACTCCGCGGTCCTGAGTCGGAGGAGGGTAGGACTTCGTTTCTTTACATTTCAGACCATTTGGAGAAGATACACAAAATTCATATACATAAATCGAATTTTGTGTATCGACTCCAAATGGTTTGAATAATATAATAATTATAATATTGTAATATTATTATAATATTACAATATTGAAATATTAGGCCTATAATTATAATTATTATATTTATATTATTATTATAATAAATATTATTATTATATTTTTATGTAATAATATTATAATTGTAACAAGTATGCGGAAAATAGTGATCATTAAATGTAAGCAGTATGATTTTGAGTGAAGTAGGCCTATTAGTGTATGCACTCTACATAGCATTCTAAGAATAATTCAATATGTAAGGGATAATTATTATAATATTATTGACCGAGCGTAAGCGAGGTCTCCGTTTTAACTCGACCGTTCGGCATTTCGTCTGTGTGTCTGTCTCACGATTACGGCCAAACGCCTTGACCGATTTTGATGATTTTTTGCATCAATGTTCCTTATTCCTAGGCCGAGCCATGTATATATAAGGTTTTTTTCCATTTTTCATTTTTAAACCCTTAAATAAAATAAAAATGGCGGCCGGACAGTTTCTCTCAGTGTAAGCATTTTTCCAAAGCCAGTTTGTGGCTTAACCGTAAGTCGAATTTAAAAACTAATAATATTTTGCTAGACGCAAATTAAATTTTAAACAAAATTGTATTCTTGATTTTTTCCCGTATCTCTAACGGTAAGCTCACAAAATGGCCGTAAACTTCGAATTTGTTAAAAATCGTCCAAGTTTTTGTATTTCAACCATGTTTTTATACGTTTATTCTAAACCAATTCAAACATGTTCCATAGCTTTTTTGTAGATAAAGGTTTAAAGAACTCATACATGCCAGTAAAAAAATTATTGAAGTAAAATTAAGAAAGTTATTAGCTCAAGAAACAATCACGTTCAGTAACGAAAGGAGAATGTATAACTTTAGGCCTACATTAAAAGTAGTAAAAATTATTGTAATTTTTTTCATAAATGAAAAAAAGTTTCGTAATTTAGTTCTAAATAAAATTGTATAAAAATATTTATCAATTTCAAATTTATTATTTTGAAAACCCAGTTTTTATGTTCCTACTACAAGACTGCTAACAAAACAAGGCCTGTTTTGAATAGTAATTCAGGAATATATCATTTGCCCGAAAATGACATATTATTATAAGAAAGTGTAAAGGACAAATCAAAGATTTAAACTGTATACGTGTAATTTATCATTGTAAATTTCATAAAAGTATTTGACTTAGCTTTACTTGAATTACAAAATGAAATGAAACAAATGAAACCTCGCGGCGATAAAGGACATACAAAAAATGAACGTAGCACACCGTGGGAAGTGTTGGCACATGGGCTGAGATCACTATCACGACGTTTTAACATCGTTTGTTTTCATTATTTCTAATATTGGAATATGATATGGAACTTAAGTTAACTTATGATACATTGTTAAGTTTGAGTTATTTAAGTATGTAAATATTTAATTGTATGTTGTCCTTCTATAACGCGATATTTTTAGCTATCTTACGCATTATTAACCTAAATAAAGCACTATGCCCCTAAAAGAAAATCTTTAGCAGTTAAAGCTCAAGAAAAGAAATAAAAACGAGAACTAGAAATCCCGGAATTGTAAATAATGTTTCACTGGCTAAACCTTGTGTTTACTTCCTTACTGGCACACTATTTTTAACCTAAGCTCAAAACCACATTTGTTATTTCAACGAGCGAGGTCTACTGTTCACAGAACTACTAGTAATTGACCGAGCGTAAGCGAGGTCTCCGTTTTAACTCGACCATTCGGCATTTCGTCTGTGTGTCTGTCTCACGATTACGGCCAAATGCCTTGACCGATTTTGATGATTTTTTGCATGAATGTTCCTTATTCCTAGGCCGAGCCATGTATATATAAGGATTTTTTCCATTTTTCACCCCTTAAATAAAATAAAAATGGCGGCCGGACTGTTTCTCTCAGTGTAAGCTTTTTTCCAAAGCCAGTTTGTGGCTTAACCGTAAGTCGAATTTAAAAACTAATAATATTTTGCTAGACGCAAATTAAATTTTAAACAAAATTGTATTCTTGATTTTTTTTCCGTATCTCTAACGGTAAGCTCACAAAATGGCCGTATACTTCGAATTTGTTAAAAATCGTCCAAGTTTTTGTATTTCAACCCTTTTTTTATACGTTTATTCTACACCAATTCAAAAGTGTTCCATAGCTTTTTTGTAAATAAAGGTTTAAAGAATTCATATATGCCAGTAAAAAAATTATTGAAATAAAATTAAGAAAGTTATTAGCTCAAGAAACAATCACGTTCAGTAACGAAAGGAAAATGTTTAACTTTAGGCGTACATAAAAAGTTGTAAAAATTATTGTAATTTTTTTCATAAATGTAAAAAAGTTTTTAATTATTTAGTTCTAAATAGAATTGTATGAAAATATTTATAAATTTCAAATTTATTATTTTAAAAACACCAGTTTTTATGTTCCTACTACAAGACTGCTAACAAAACTATATAGGCCTGTTTTGAATAGTAATTTAGGAATATATCATTTGCCCAAAAATGACATATTATTATAAGAAAGTGTAGAGGATAAATAAAAGAATTGAACTGTATACCTGTAAATTATCATTGTAAATTTCATAAAAGTATTTGACTTAGCTTTATTGAATTACAAAATGAAATAAAACAAATGAAACCTCGCGGTGATAAAGGACATACAAAAAATGACCCTAGGACACCGTGGGAAGTGTTGGTACATGGGTTGAGAATAAAGTTGAGATCAATATCACGACGTTTTAACATCGTTTGTTTTCATTATTTCTAATATTGGAATATGATATGGAAGTTATGGAACTGTAAATACATTGTTAAGTTTGAGTTATTTAAGTATTGGTATGTAAATATTTAATTGTATGTTGCCCCTCTATAACGCGATATGTTTAGCTATCTTTCGCATTATTAACCTAAATAAAACACAATGCCTCTAAAAGAAAATCTTTAGCAGCTAAAGCTCAAGAAAAGAAATAAAAACGAGAACTAGAAATACTGGAATCGCGGGAATTGTAAATAATATTTCATTGGCTAAACCTTCTGCTTACTTCCTTACTGGCACACTATTTTTAACCTAAGCTCAAAACCACATTTGTTATTTCAACGAGCGAGGTCTACTGTTCACAGAACTACTAGTAACGTATTATTATATATTATGTATCGTCTATTCCCTCGCCACGCGCTTACTTGTCCATATACTATTAGCTGACAGGACAATGTTCGCTATTGCAATAATATGGTTACCTACAGCAAATGTTACATCTTAAAAGTATTTTAGCTGATTCTGTGTGAGTTTTTTTTACCGTTTGCCTATGTGCTTTTACACGATTTGTATTAGAAAAACGCTTTCGTCTTTTTTCCCTCGTTTTTTGGTATTTGTTCTGGGTGCGACTGAACTGCATCAGATGATGATGTACACTGTTCTGATAGGGTTGGAAGTTGATAAATTTGGAGACCATCGTCTGAAACCTGGAATTGGGAAGCTGACTGTATTCCCTACACACTAATATCCATTAAGTTGTCAGTTAAAGAAGGTGTGAGAGGAATGAGAACATCAAAGTGGCCTCTCGTCGGTTCCCCAGTAATCCTTAGCCTCCCTACTATCTCAATCGGTTCGCCAAAACTCTGCTGTTTGAATTTCATAGGAGGTTCCAAAAGTTACCGGTTTGCTCAAATCCGCTATATATTATTTTCTTGTTGAATAAATACCTCATACTACTTTTAAAGTATATGGTTTGAACCTGCTAAGGGGTCAACCATTAAGATGGATCAAGTCTTATATGACAGGTAGAACACAACAGGTTATGATCTCTGGTGTGTTTTCAAATCAATTAGAGCTCAGGTACGGAGTCCCCCAAGGATCTATACTTGGCCCTATTTTGTTCTTATTATATATCAATTCCATCAAGGTTGAAAATGTGGTCCAATATGCGGACGATACAACTCTTACTTTCCTTGCCAAGTTGGCAAATGAGTTCGAAATTAGATGCTTTGAGCAGGTTTGCAATGTCTCCCAGTTTTTTAATAATATTAATTTCAAAATAAATCCCAAGAAGACCAATTACATGCATTTTAATCTAAGTGTAAAATCAAGAGACTCAAGTCCTAATATTTTTTTGGATGGTGAGTTACTTGAAGAAGTCAGATCTGTGCGTTTCTTGGGTGTGACCATAAACAGAGGACTGACTTGGTCGGACCATCTGAGTCAACTATGTGAAAGAATGGCTTCTAAGATATTCATTCTCTGGAGTCTAGTAAAAAATGGCTGTAGTAAGCATACCATAAAATCTGCATATTATGGTGTAATTTTTCCCATCCTAAATTACGGAATTGTACTGTGGGGAAATTCAGGTATGCAGCAAAAGCAAAGATTGTTTGTTTTGCAAAAGAAAGCAGTTCGCTTGATTGCAAACTTAGCCATTGGTCAATCATGTAGGGAAGCGTTTAAAGTTGAGAAGATCTTAAGGGTCTGCTCCAGTAAACGAGAAAGCAACCGGAAACGCAACCGCTTCTCACTGTATCCCTATCTAAACAGTGCAATTTCTTGCAGCTGAACGCTTTGACATTGCCTCATTTCATACCATTTTATAAGTCTATCTTTTGTAATTGAGTGTTGAAAAAAAAACTGAATATTCTTTATAAAATTTCGAATCCGGCTTGCAAATTATTTTTCATGATTATTACTTTCTCCCCCTATACCATAGTATATGGAGAAAGTATTGTATTCGTCAAAATTTTCGAGTTTGAGTTTTTGGTGGAAATATCCGTTTTGGGCCCCCCTGAACCTAAAAAAGTGGTTTTCGGAGTGATGTCTGTGTGTGTGTCTGTATGTGTGTCTGTGTGTCTGTTATCAGACCTAGAGCCTAACCCTCCCAGTGACAGACTGCCTAAAGTGACGTTCTCTCAGGCGCAAGATACAGCTATTTCGACAATTAGCGAGAATTTGCATATATTTGCATAAGCGATAATTTAACCCACTTAGAATCATCCAATCGCAATAAAACTGGCACCATTGGAAAGAAAATGAATCAAACTTTAATTTTTGTATTTACAACTTTTTCGTAAAACGTATATTTACATACGTAATCATCGTTTTAAAATATCCAAATCTGTCTACAGCTCTTTCCGTGCGCGAATTGCATACAATTGTACTTTTATTTCCCACTTCTTCAACGTTTAAGATCGTCTACACTAATATTTCTTTGGCAATTATAACGATACCATTGGATTCGTCATGATTTTATCTTTCTGTTGGTGTCTTCCAATCAGATGTCACTGTAAAATTACTATTTTATTGAAGAATTACTGTAAACCCTTGCGATTGGACAGTCTCTCAACCAATAAACAGGCCATTTGTCAATCGATATTGGGAAGGCAGTGCCTTATGTTTTGACAGATTTCTTTACACGATTTTGTAGAGCAAAGTCTGAAGTTTGAAACGGTGGTAAGTAATCCAGAAATAACCGTTTTTTTTGTCTGTCTAGTCGACAGTTGAAATGTCAGTTCTAGACTTCTAGTGAGAAAGTCAAGCGCGTGGGTTCTCACGTTATACAAATGGGGACCTATATGCAGCGTGTAGGGTAGCGGCTTTTCATTAGATTGATGTCATTTTGTTATTCAAATAAATATAACTCAAACACTTTTGTGAACTAAGGAAAGACGAGTATACCGTTATTTTCTTTGATTTATCCTCTACACTTTGTTATAATAATATTTCATTTTGGGGCAAAGCATATATTAGTAAATGACGTTTCAATCTAGGCCTAGGTTTGGTACCAGTCGTGTACTTGGAACATAAAAACTGTTATTTTATAAATAAAAAATTTGAAATTGATAAATGTTTTTATACAGTTATATTTAGAACTAAATTACGAAACTTTTTTACGCTTACGAAAAAAATTTAAAAAATGTTTACTACTTGTTATGTAGGCCTATAGTTGAACTTTTTCCTTTCGTTACTGAACATTTTTTGTTTCTTGAGCTAATAACTTTTACAATTTCAAAATAAACTCATTTTTATTGGCATATTTGAATTCTTTGAAGTTTCTTCTACAAAAAAGCTATTGAACACTTTTGGATTGGGGTTCATTTACTATTTTTGGCGAATTTTTAAGAATATGCTTGCAAAACGCTAAAAACAGGCTTTTCAATTTTAGCTTTAACCATGCCACTTGGAGGGCTAAACCAGTCGTCCGATTTTGATGAAATTTGGTATGGAGGTACTAATCCACGGTATCTCCAGGCGTTTTTTAATTTTTGTGAATTTTTTATTTTTAAGGGTAATTTTCCCATAAAAACCCTTAAAATAACGGAAAAATCAACTTTTTCAAAAACGGCTCTAACGATTTTGATTAAAATTTTATAGTTTATTAGGGACCTAAAGTACTATAAACTGTAAAATTTTAATCAAAATCGTTCGAGCTGTTTTTGAAAAAAGTTGGGTTTTCCGTTATTTTATGGATTTTTATGGGAAAACAACTTTAATACAAAATCACCTCTCCTACCCCACCCTACAAGTCACCGTGAATCTGTTTAATAATTTAAATATGTTTGTGAGAAAGTATGTGCCAGTTCCTGGTACCGTTTATTTTAATTGTGTTAGGAAAAAATTCAAATTTTGTACTTACAAAATGTCAATTACATAACAAATCAAAAGCATTTAAAAAAATGTAAATTGCAAGACGGATGCGTATTGTGACTGTGCTTAAAATGAGACCTTGAAAACAATTTTATGATAAAAAGTAAAAGAAATAAATGGTTTGAAATTTAACATTGCTCTTATGGGATACAAATCCAAGATGGCCGCCACTACAGCAGACCCTTAACACTTCCTAGCTTATATATAATGGAAGTTATATTGTTCTGTCGGTTTAGAGCTTTAGCTCACAACAGGGATTTTCACACATATTCAACCAGAAAACGTGATGATCTAAGATTAACTAAACACAGATTAAATGTTCACAAAAAATTACCCGCTCAAGCTGGAATAGCACTTTTCAACAGACTCCCAGAGTCTCTTAAAAGAGTTGATGATTACTGTAATTTCAAGAAGAAATTAAAACGGTTGTTGCTGGCAGGTGGCTGTTACTCGCTGGGTGAATTTTTGAGCATGGACGAGGGCTGTGTGCCTTTTCCAAGCAGTTTTTGAAACACCACATAGTTCGTAAAATTTTTTGTATTTATTTGTTTGTATGGATATAAGTATTGTTACAATTGTGATTACTATGCTAAATTTATTGATGTAACTGTTTACTCAGTGTTTTTTTAAAATTGTTTCTTTACCATGATGTAAAAGTTGTTTGTACTGTGTTTGGTTAAAGCAAAGTAAATAAATAAATGTAATGTAATTATTGTAAAATACGGATCGTCTACGGGGTGGACGCTGGCACTTTACGCACTTTTTTAAATCGTCTACTATGTACACGCTGTGGTACTCAAAGGGTTAATTATTGTATATTTTCTCTACTTTTTTGAACTGATTGTTGTTTAATTGTATTTTATGTGTATTTTTCTAATGGATTGTAGTTTTGTGTATATGACCTGTTTGATACAAATAATATATTTGTCAAGAAACCAATGCTGAATAAATAAATAAAATATAAATACGTTTTGGCCCCGAAACTTTCAATATTTACCCGATATTTCTAACATTCCTTCGAGCAAAGCCTCTGATACAATATTAAGCCTATTTTGAAACATAATTGTGGAATATATAACCCTCAAGGTCAGTCTTTAAAAGTGACTGGCGTGGATTTAAGGAATAACTGTTTCTCTCATGGCTAACTGTACGTCGCATGTTCTCGAGTAAGCTCTCCTGATAACCATTAACCTGGTAATTCTGCAGCCAGAGCAATGAACGAAGAATGTTGTCTACAAACAAGTTGTAGCAAAATAAACATAACCCGTAAAAGTGTTATAACTAGAGTCAGTATGGCGGTTACCTTCTAAATGTAAAATGTTTAAAGACGCAAGCTGTTTAAAACTATCCTGATCTATGCATTTGCATATTAAAGACATATCTGGGGGATCTGCAACATCCATCTAAGACTGTGATTTACCAGTCTCTAGATTTAGTGGTTGAAAAAGAAGAAGCTCTTCACTCTGAATTATTTATCTTTAGATTGATTGAATTTATTCAGCTCACACACCGTGACGAAGACGGCAGCCAGTGAGCAATAAATACCAAACGAATATACATGTAATAATTGACTTTCGTGAAATAAAAGATGAATGCAAATGAGAGAAAAATATTACAAGTATGTAACACAGTGATGCAAAAAATAAAAATCCCCGTAGCGCAGCACGGGTATTCAGCTAGTATATTATACATCTTAACACTCCTCCTCAATTGAAACTTGTTAAAGTTTAATTGATTATTTAAATGTTATTCATAACTTTATTCCTTAATTAAATTTATAAACTTTTCTTTACACAAAGCCTTGGTCAGCATGTCTGCAATATTTTCTTTCGTGTTGATGTATTCAATCTTCATTATTTTCTTCATAATTAAATCTTTAATAAAATGCTGATTTATATCAATATGTTTACTTTGTTTAGAATTTTCATGTGATTTAGTCATGTTTATTGCACCAATGTTAGCAACATATAATTCAATATCACTTTCAATTTAAAATTTTTTACTAGCGACCAAGGAATACTATAGCCTGGCAAAGCTGTGACACTTACAGGCCATGTAACAAGAATCTTGTATGATCATAAATTAGTAAATTCCCATAGTGACTAAAAACATAGAGGTGTGGTCTGATAGAAAAGAGACGCAATATATAATAATAAATATTTATAATTCTTATATACATATACAAATTTGTTAAGACGCAAAATAATTAAAAACATAATCATTTAAATAAATGTAAAGTAATAAATAAGCAGACTGTATAATAAAGATTAAAAAGCAGACTTAAAAACATTAATGAACAAAAATATATAATGTGTATAAAGTGTATAAGAACTCAAAAACAGTGGTGCAGTTGAAAAGAACAATTTAAAAGGTAAATATATGATCACGTAATGAACAGTTTAATAATAAAAATAATAAAGTTGAAGAAAGCGTATGTAAAGAGTAAATCATAACATAAACGTCCGTGTCAATGCACAGTAAAAGCAAACTTAATCTAATGATAGTGCAACTTTGCCTTAATTCAGAGGGCCATGTACCGCGAGCTTCCAATAAAAGATGGCTGATGGACTAGTCTAGTTGCTGAGTGCGAGTTGGAGTTTTCAACCGAAAAATGAAGATTTTTGTTGAAAAGAGTATAAAATAAACGGTATCAGTTAACTGACACAAACTTTCTCCCAACTTACTGTAGTCAAAATAATATTGTTTTTAATCATTTTATTTTTTACTACTTTTTAGAACAAAACAAAAAAATAATATTCTACCTACGTCAATCGTATAAAAAAATTATTGTCCTAGGCGGGATTCGATCTCGCCACCTTTGAATTACTGGCCGTGCTCGCTACCGTGGTGCTACCCCGTGCGGCGGCCGCCGCGATGCTAGATTAACAACACAAACTTGTTTATTTTTAAACATTTCCCCATAATTATAAAACGCCGAAGTTTTGATCAAAATCGTTACAGCCGTTTTTGAGAAATTTGCATTTTTGTCGTTTTTATGGGTTTTTAGGGGTAAATTACCCTTAAAAATTAAAAATTCCAAAAAATGAAAAAAACGCCTGGAGATATTAGGGTTTAGTACCTACATACCAAATTTCATGAAAATCGGACCAATAGTGTCCTCTCTGGTCGTGTATACATACAGACAGACTGACAGACAGACACCACTCTAAAAACACTTTTTGGGTTCAGGGAGCACCAAAACAAAAAATTCCACTAAAAATATTTTTGGGTTCAGGGAGCACCAACACAGATAATTGCACTAAACAATTTTTTGGGGTTCTGGGAGCACCAAAACAGATAATTCAACTGAAAATTCAAATTCGAACATTTTTACGAAAACAATACTTTCTCCATATACTACGTATAGGGTGGAGAAAGTAAAAGTGATGGAGTAGAAAGTGTTAACAAGGTACCTCTTGTATAAACTTGGTCGATAAAATCCAACGAGTGAAAGCTGTGATTTGTGAAACTTTGATTTTTGAACAACGTGGTTTTGGTGTGGCGTATTAAGGAACACGTGAGTGTTTGAGTTATCGTCTTGAATCATGAAAATCCTAGGTAAAAACATCGATTCAAACAATTTTGTGAGTATTAATGGCCATAAAATTTAATAAAATCAGTCTGCATTTCGAAATTTTAAACTTTTTTAACAAGTAACTTCATTTAGTTTTGAATTGCGTCTCAATTTGTTTAAGATAGGCCTAGTTGTATCTTGTGTAAAGTATTGATAATTTGATTTGTTTATTTCATGATGATAATGAATTTGTTTGTACATAGTTATTCTTTCATAATGTGTGAGTAAAAAGATAGTTGTTCCGCCACGATGTCTTAAATTCTTTCATATAACCATGGCCTCCCATTAGTGAGTACTTTGCAGTCAAAGACACACGACCTGAGAAAATAAATTTAAAGTAGAATATTTTTAGAAATAATTATATATGCATATGTGAATATGAGAGCATGCAAATAGGTTATATGTGGATTATTAAATTTTTTTTTACAAGAGTCAAGCGAAGAAGTTTTATAAGGTTTTATAAAGGAGGTTTTAAGGTGTAAGGTGGAGTTGTACGTTGAAGTTAAGGTGAGTCACGTGGTGTATAATTTTTGTAATAGAGGTTGAAGAGTGAGGAGTGTTTTTTATGATAATAAAGTTGTATTATGAGCGACGATTTTTAAAGGTAAATTAGTATAATGAAGTATAGGTGAGGTGAGCAATAATCCACATATAACGTTTTTATTAATTTGAACATTTTTTTTTATTTTTTCAAAGTTTTTCGACGACCCATTTTTTTTTAACAGTTTTAACCCATTATAATTTTTATTTTTGTAACCCTCCGGTTACAAAGCCCATGCACAACGCATTACATGAGTCGAAACCGACCACGCCCACTCATAGGTGAAGACACCAGATTCTCTGTCCGCGACCGGTACACATTTTAATTCGCCGCGTTTCATTAACACAGTTTGAACACACACTTAGTGTTGAGATAAAATTCTTAAATTTTAAAATATTGCATACAACACTCTGACCGTGCTGACGGTATCAAACAAAAATAGAAAAAATATATTTTATGTAGCGGGAGAAAATATTAAACAAAGAAAGTCAACGTTGTGTTTAGACATATGACATGAAAATTTAGGCATAGCGAGAAAGTTTTGTATTTTTTGGGCAGGTGCTTTGTCAAAGCGTAAAAGTTGTTGGAAATCAACAAAAAAAGATTTCCAGTTCGAGTTGGTTTAATTGTTTTGTGAACTGGTGCGCTAACAACACCATCGCTAATCTACTGTATCTACAAGCCTTGTCATTCATTTGTAGAAATTGTTAGTATATTAAAATTGTATAATAAAAACAATAACAATAAGGAAACTGAACGAGTTATACGGTTTTGAACGAAAACAACTATATTCAAAATTAAAACTATAAAACAATCCTTGCCCTAGAATAAAAAAAAAAACACAATATAGATATAAAATTAAAAACCCTTGTACCCAGAATAAAAAAATCATAAAAAGTACATAGGATGTTTCCAAAGTTCTGGGAATTTGGCTACAACTTTTATTATTTTGTTAATTTTCGTCAATATTACAATGTAGTTTTTCAACATAATCTCCATTTAACTGAATACATTTATCCCAATGATAAACTAATTTTTTTAAGCAATCCTCAAAGAACGTTTTTGGTGTCTCCTCAATCCATCTGTTTATGGCACGTTTTACGTAAATTAAACTTTCAAATTGATCACCGCTTAAGGGTTTTTTCAAATCTGGGAACAGATGATAATCACTGGGTGCAAGATCCGGGGAATAAGGTGGGTGCGGAAGCAATTCCCATCGTAAATCGTTCAAAACATCCTTTGTTTTTCTTGCGGTGTGTGGTCTTGCATTATCCTGTTGCAATAACGGACGCTTATGCAACTTCCCAGGCCGTTTTTTGACAAGTGCCTGTCGCAGTGGTCCGGATAATAAATTCGAATAATATTCTGCGTTAACTGTAGTACCTTTCGCCAGATAATCCATAAAAATAATCCCTTCGCAATCCTAGAATACAGTAAGCATTACCTTTCCAACAGACGGAAATGCACGCGCCTTAAGTGGAGGCCCTTCTTCAGGTTTGCGCCATTCTTTGGATTGACTTTTGGTCTCAGGATTGAAATAAGGAATCCACGTTTCAACAGTGGTTATTATTCGTTGCCCAAATTCATCACCGTAACGGGCTAACAGCTCTTGAAGTTGACGACAAGTATCAGACCTATTGAGTTTCTGTTCTGGTCCCAACAGCCTTGGCACCCAGCGCGCCGAAACCTTGCTAACGCCCAAACAATCATGCAAGATGTCATGAACTTGTCGTGTACCTATTCCTAGGCGTACACTAATTTGACGAATAGTCATTCGTCTGACTTCTTTCAGTAGGTCTTCGACGGCAGTAATGTTTCTTTCATTTACCGATGTGCTTGGGCGCCCACTGCATAGATCGTCTTCTAGTGATGTTATACCGGTTTTAAAACGATCGATCCACCGATAAACAGTACTTCTAGATTCTGTAGACTCACCAAATAGTCCTTGCAGACGCTGAATAATTTCTGATGTTTTCACACTTTCTTTCCACAAAAAGAAAATTATTGCTCTTTCGAGATTTTTCTGCGTCTTCCATGGTTACAAAAACAGTGCTATGAAAACGCGTCTATATCAGACTGAACAATATTGCACTAGATAGTTGCATAAACATGTCAAGACTTGTCTGGCACCAATAACATTGCCTATAAGTTCTGCATAATTTAATTATAGCACAATTCCCAGAACTTTGGAAACATCCCTCGTATATTTACTACCCTAAGAAAGTAATTGTTTTTGTCAAACGTCTTTTAACTTTTTGCTTGTGTATTTTTAGGTTAAGCAATTTAGTATAGTGATGCAGTCTTACAGTTAAGTATTTCTTACTCATTGCCTTTATTAACATAATAAAATGGTTTTGGTCAGGGTCTTGGTTAAAAAAATGATCATTGTCATTAAAAATATCCCTGCCAATGCATTGTTTTAAAACTTTAGAAGTCATTATATCAATCAGAAGTAGGGGGAGTTGGATGTTTTCATCCCCACCACTTTTATTGACACCCTTGATATTAATAAGATTTTGTGCAGTTAATGCTGCATCTATATTTTCTGCTTCTGAAGTTGATAATGCTACACAATTTTGTTTTTTTGATTGCCAAGACACTGCATTTCCTCCAAAAAATACTATTGATCCACTTGTACATTTTTGACCAATCTTGTCACCAGCCCAGTCTGAATCCGAGTATCCTTTTATTATAAAATTGTCAGTTTTCTTATATAATAATCCTAAATCTTTAGTCCCTTTTAAATATCAAATTATTCACTTAGCTGCTACCCATGCTTGACTTGTTGGCTTATCTAACATTCTAATTAAATAGGAAAGTGAATACATTAGATCTGGTCTTGTAGAAATTGCCAAATACATTATATTTCCAATTATTTCACGATAAGGTACATCAACTGGTTTAAAATTTTTATCAAAATAAAAATTAACTTCCATTGGAGTTCCTGTTATTTTACAATCATTCATGTTAAATTTATTCAGAATTTTTTCAATTAATTTTGATTGAGTTATAGTTATGGTATCCTCATTTCTTGTTATTTCCATTCTTTAAAAAAATGTAATTATGCCAAGATTTTTAGCATAATTTTTTCTTTCATGCCTTAATAATATTATAATTTTTTTTCAATAGTGATTATATCATCAACATAAATTATTAACCAACAATCTTCTTTGTAATACAAACAATCTTGAAACTTTGATCTTTCAAACCCTTTTTCTGTGGCAAATTCATTATTCCAGCATTTAGGAGAATCTTTTAACCCATATAACGATCGTATAAGTTTTAAAACCTCACCTTGTTTAATTTTTAGTCCCTCTGGAATTTTTATATAAACTTCAGATTCCAATTTCCCATTCAGAAATGCTGTTGGTATGTCAAATTGTGTAATTGGTAAATTTTTTGAACTGCAATTGATATCATTATTCTAATAGTGGATATGCTGTTGGTATGTCAAATTGTGTAATTGGTAATTTTTTTGAACTGCAATTGATATCATTATTCTAATAGTGGATACTCTAGCTACGGGTGCATAATTCGTATTAAAGTCTTTATAATCACATACTTTTGCAACTACACGTGCCTTTTTTTGTTCCATCTTCTTTATGTTCTGTTTGAAGTTATTGTTAGTTAATGATGGATGTTGAATTTTATTATAATTACTTGTTCGGACATTTGCCATCATTTGTGTGTTCTTCTTTAGTCCGAAATACCTATTTTGTATCAATAACAATTTTTCTGGTGGTAAATCTGTTTCTACCCAAGTTTCTAAATTTTGTAATGCATTCAGTTCTTTATTTATTGCTTCTGTCTAATCTGGATCCTTTGATGCTTCTCGAAATGTGATAGGACCTTTATTTTCTGTTAATAAACAATATGCCATATACATTTGCCAATTGGGAGTTTTAATTCTTCTTCCTGATCTTGTTTTACTAAATTCATCTTGATTATTTTTTTCTTGTCCTTCATTTCCTGTGTTATTTTCCATTTCAATAATTGTTTCATTATTATCATTTTCTGTAGTTGATGTATCAATCTCTTGCTCAATAACATCAGCTACTGATTTTTCATCTAATAAACATTTTACCCGAAACTTCCAATTATTAAAATTATCAGCTGCTAGTAGAGGTAAATATTGTAACAAATTCATTTTTTAATAAATTTATTTATTATAGGCTACTTACATATTTATCGTGTCTGGGCCCATAATCTTTTAATTTTATGAAAGAAAAATTTAAATTAACCTTTAATTGGTCGCGCCACGGTCTGTTCGACCGGGCGCTCAGACTTTGAGCTCTACCCATAACTTTTCCCGCTCAAACACAGCCATTTTCTTCACAGCTTCCCCCACTCTTATCATCTACAAGCTGCCACATCGATCGCCAGTCTAGCGGCAGGTTTTAACTAGGTCTGTACGTTTTGTCTGATGTCCGGTCGATATTCACGTGCGCGACTCTTTGCGAGTGTTGAAAACACGGTCTGTTTAACCGTGCATGACTTGTTCTTGTTACTAAAGTTGTACATAGTTAATTCAGTGTTGTTGTTCTATAATGAATCGTGAAGAAGAAGAGCGCATTCGAAGGTTACTACTACTTGAGCCGAGACAGAACTGAATATATCTGATCGTGAAAGTGATGATTCCCAAGAGGAAAGCGACCACAATACTGACACGGAGTTGTCGGCCGATGAGGAAGAACCACCTGTGACTGTCCCTACACATGATGTTACCAGGAACACAAATTATATTCTAGAAAGAGACCAAGCCACCAAATGGTATCTACGCAATCCACCTCAAGCCGTAAGTCGTGCTCCTAAGAATGCATTTGCCTGGGCCTCTGGGTGTTGCTAGAAATGCTACTAAACCTCTAAACTGTTTCAGTTTATTTTTTACTGATGATATGATCGATGATATTGTTATATTTACTAATATTCAAATAGCGAAGCTCAGACCAAACTATGCAAGAGAAAGGGATGCCAAGAATACTACTAATGTTACGATAAAGGCGTTTTTTGGATTGTTGTATTTGTCAGGGACATTAAAGCCTTCTCATTTGAATATTGATGATTTATATGAAACTGACTTCAGAGGAGTTGAGTTTTTTTCGTACAATCATGTCAGCAAGAAGATTAAAATTTGTATTGCGAGCACTAAGGTTTGATGACGTTCATACTAGTTGCTAGACGTCAAATTGACAAACTCGCTCCCATTAGAGATTTGTTTAAAAAATTCAACACAAATTGTAAATCTTACTTTACTGTTGGAGAGCGTATGGCACTGGTAATGAAATGTTAGAACCCTTTAGTGGTCGGTGTCTTTTTCAACAGTATATTAAGACAAAACCGGCAAGGTACGGCATTAAAACTTATTGTTTGGCATATGCTAGAACTTTCTATGCCAGCAACATGGAAGTATATTGTGTGGAAGGCAGTTGGTTGGACCTTTTGCAATCAGTAATGCTGCCAAAGATGTAGTGTTACGACTAACAGAACCATATATGGTTCTGGAAGAGGGGTGACAATTGATAACTATTTCCCCTCAATTCCTCTTGCAGAAACGATAGCAAAAGATTTCAAGTTATCGATCACAGGAACCCTGAGAAAAAATAATAGAGAGCTGCCCTTTTCAACTGTGTTTACAAATCACAAGGACCGCCAGCTTTACAGCAGTCTGTTTGTCCACAGAGAATACGCCACGCTACTTTCTTATAAAAGCAAAAATAATAAAGTGGTACTCATGCTGTCAACCCAACACCGGTACTTTTAATGCTTGTTCCCTCGGCCCGGTCTTTTAGACCTTGCTCGACCAAATTAGTAATATTTTTCGCGCGACCTGACAAAGGTGAAGATAATTAATAAATTGTTTTTTTTAAACAACTGACCTTTTTATTTAATTAACAAGCAATGAATCAAGTAGGTTAACCTCTTATAATTCTTCTCTAAAAAATAAAACAACAAACTAAACCAACTGGTTGCTTAGCAACAACATGCCATTTATATAAATTATATATTATATATTATCTTAACAGTGATAAATGAAAAAACAATTGGCTCTTTCATTTTTAGCATGACAGCTAAATGACAACATCCCTACTCCGGGAATTAATTTATTCACTCATGGTTAACCCATTTACATAACCTAAAAAATTACTCATTATCCTAAATAAAGTTTTAAATTACTGTAATGTTTCTTTACAAAATTTGTAAAAAATGTATTAGAAAAAGATATATATTTTGATACAAAAATTTTTCCAACTTAGGTTATTTATAGCCTTCAAATAAAAATTATATATATATTTTTTAAAACATACACTTTCAAATACCGGTATACGTTATAAAATTGAAGAAAAACTTATGTGCTACTTGTTAAAGAATGACCAGGTCTGATTATGCAAGACCAAGCAGTTACACCTACCAAGCTAGGAATTTGTATTTGTTCATTATTAATACAAGATATACAATTTGTACTTATAATATTAAATTAGTAAATAAAAGCATCCATTTAAGAAATAAAAATTTATATAGATTACAGTAACTTTATGAAATATTAGCATTTTCATAAAAAAGTAAGTATAAAAGATATACAATGTTTATACCTATTGTACTAGACTAGGTAGCACTCCATCTTTAGCTAAAAAGCACACACACAATATTCAGTAAGTTCTACAAAATTTATTGAGCCTTGCCGACCATTATTTCGTCAGTGACACTATTTACACGGCAGCTTAACGGAGAACAATTACTTCGCTAACAAAGGTAAAAGGGATGGATGTGGAAGACCCTATGGTCAAATGGTTTCAATAGAGGTGAGTTCCTGATCATTTAGTACAAGGTTAAAGTATTTACAAAATAATCTCTTTAACTCTAACATTTCTAATACATTTAATTTCATATTTTTTTCATTGACATGGAGAATCTTAAAATTAACATTATTGTAAAAATCTGACACTAAATGATTTTTTAACTGATTAGAAAAGCTAGAATCATTGTGGCCCACTGCCAACTTCTTTTGTGTTCACTTAACCTACATTTAAAACTATGACCTGTTTGACCTTCATAACAAATATCATGTGCCAGTTTATAAACATCACCTTTTTGGATGTTACCTATTTTATCCTTTTAATATACTAACATTTTCCCTAAATTGTTCTTACAGTAAAAAGTTGGTTTACACCGAATTTTCATTTAAAACTGAATAGCTCATTTTACCAATGTAGTTGATTCCACCCCATTTTGGTGCGGTTTTACTAGAACCAACTGTTGGGTTATATAAAGGTTAATATCATATCCACTGTTTATAGCAATTTCAGGGTTTGTAACTGTTTGTAAGGTAAAAAAAGTGAAAAAGTAACTAAATTTTGTAAAAAAGTGACTCAAATCTAAATAAAAAGTGAGTGTAAAAAGTGGGTATGTGATCAAAGTTTCGGTAATGATTGACAAAAATGTTGTTAGTACTAGAGGCGCTGCCCCTGCTTGCTTCGCTCGCCAACCCCGGCGGTGACCCATGGTGATACCAATGCAAACATATTATTGTGGAGACGATGATTGATTAGGACAGAAGCACTTGGATCTAAGTTGGGTAGTAGTGAACTGTACAAAATGTAAGACAGAGGTCGAAATATACATGTACTATCCCCAACATTTATAAATAAAATCCCTCATTGTTATATTTTTTCAATTTTTTAACAGGATTTTATTTATTTTCGGAATAAAAAGTAGCCTAAAATATTCTCTGAATAGTCCTCAAAATGTTAATGAATGTTTCGTCAAAATCGGTTCAGCCATTCAGGAGATTAGCCCGGCCTAACAGACAGACAAAAATTTATAAATGTGAAGATTCCTAAATGTAGAAGTTTCTTTTTTCTAACTAAGAGTACTTTTGTTCATTGAATATTTTTTTTCTGATTTGTTGACTATCTGATTCTAACATATGAATATTTAATTTTATCACAGATTTTACAAAAAACTTCACCGTTTTAATGTTTCTTCTCCAACCACTTACCTGAACCCTTTGTGATCATTTTTATCCAACTATAAGTACTGAAATTTGCACCTTTCCATAGTTTTAATACTTTGTTGTGAAAACATTGAAAACACAATCTGTAATATTGTAAACAAAATATTTTCAAATATGCATACAAAATATATAGGTGAATAGAATACAACATATACTATAACTCAATGAATTGTAATCTCAAACTCTAATTTAGTAAAAAAAGTGAATAATTTTATAAAAAGTGACCATGTTCAAAAAAGAATGAAAAAAGTGAACAGTTACGAGCCCTGCAATTTTTTTATTAAAAATTAGTTCTTTACAAATTTTGTTATTAGACATAGAAATGTTAGTAAGACAACGCAAGAAACTATGGAATTTTTGAATAAAAAAAACTGTTGTGAAGTAGAATGTATAATATTGTTAGTAAACCAAGGTAATACATAGGTTTCCTAAAACTTTGATTGCCATTTTATAGTGAGATCTAGAACGTTTATTAGATATTGTTGCCATAGTGAATTGCATCGCTTTAACTAGGGGCCCTGCCCCTGGACGCTTCGCGTCCCGACCCTGTCTCGGCCTACGGCCTCAGATGGCTGCTTCGCTCCGCTCGCAGTTGGAAAACTCTCTAAAGGCTCTCACTAATCTTTGGCTCGTTTTTACCTGGGTGAACAAGCATCGTTCAGTATTTTTAACATCTGGATTGTATCTGAATATTTAGTGACTTCGAAGGAGGTATAAAAAGAAGCTGTACCTATTCGCCTTCTAAGTGACTTGAAAGGTGGTATAAAAAGAAGTTCAGATTTTAAATTTTATGCTTATTTTTCAGACTTTATGCACGTTTTTGAAGACATAAGACCTAGCACATTCAATTCCTGACGTCAAATAACCCCTGTATGCAAATTTCCATCAAAATCGTTAGAGCCGTTTTCGAGATCCGCGACAGATACAAAGATAGATGCAAGAATTACTCATTTGAAGTAATAGGATTTAAATAATTTAACAGTAATTGAAGCTGGCGGAGATTATTTAATAATCTTTAAATAATGTTGTGTTTGCTTTTTAACTTTTATACTGTGTTTACTTACAATTTTAAGTTAGTAAATGTAATTTTTATTTTAGAAATAAAAATGTACATTGTATTACAGGTCTTATTAACATTAAGACATCTTAAAAGTAAATAAATAAATTTCATTATATTTATTTGAAATTTTAAACATTAGCATTTTCATTATATACATCCTACACAATGTGTACTTACAATATTTAATAGAAGTAATTTTCTATTTTAGAAGTAAAAATTTACATATCATTTTCGCTATAAGTAAAGTATATAACGAAAGTAAAGTATATAAATCATGACTAATGCTATATTTGTTGTAATGAAAACTAGAAGTTAGGTGTTGTGATAGCAAATTTAGAGTCGCAACCCATAATGTTTCAAATCAAACTGAGTTAGTTAATGTCACATGTACTCGTAAAAACCAATAGTAATAGTAACAATTTCAATTTGTTGTTTAAATTAGACTGAATAAACTCTACAACATTGTCAAATCTATACTAATGTTATGGAAAGTTAATATGTAACGACTTCTAATGTCAGGTGAATAACATTCAGTAAACAAGATATCAAACTCTTACTTAGGGCATTGAGTTAAAATACAACGTCTCAATTACATAACAATTATGTTTGCTAAACCAGACATATGTGGAAAAAATAAAACCTCACCACATTTAGAAAAATTGATTTGCTCAAACAACAAGAGACTGTGCCTTGCAATTTTGTTTAGACTCATTAACAAATATTTTTTTTTCAATATACAGGGTAATTTATTAGGATGTCATAAAATTAACTCATTGAATAAGAGATGCCAATTGAAATTTCTTTATTTTTTTAATAAGAAGAAAATTCACTTTATTCTAGAAAATCTAATAATTTCTACACTAATATAACCACCATTATAAATGCACACTGTTCATAGCAAGCAGATCAATGGGTTGATTCAGTGTGCAGTATTTCTGTAAAGGCTGTGATAATATTCTTTCACAAATCAGCTTCATTCTTTGAACAAGTGCCTTAAAATGTGAAAAAGTATTAAAAAAAAACAACACACTTTATATCAAGTCATTTTGCTTTGAGCCTTAATTGTTTTCAATATTACTTCTAAAAGTAAAAATAAAAATGAACACAATTCTCACAAAAAATACGTTTTTTCGTGAAACGCGTTTCAACGACAAAGTCGTCATCTTCAGTGACAAATGAGCTAAAACTAAATTATAACTAAGGAGACAAGGTACTATGCTACATATTTATACCCTCTCACAGAGTAGGTCGTCGTCTCAGTTTACAAACAACCAATGATAGAGTTGACAGTAACAACATAATAATACAAAGTAACCTATAGCCTCTAAAAATTAAGAGTAATGAAAATGATTGGTTAATTTCTAGGATATTTTACGAGTGAGATACGTAACTAGGCCTAAACGACAGGAAATAAGTGTTAGAAATCAATAACTGCAGAACTAAAATAAAATACATTCTAGTATGTGATCGTAAATTATGTACGATTTCTAAGAAAATCTATACACATTTATATAAATGTAAAAATAAAATCAAAGTAAACAATTTATAACAATAAATAAAAAAATATATGTATAAATAAAAATATAAAAATACATAAACAACAAAACATATTCTTATTATATAACTTAAATATTTGCGACTACATCAATGCATGTAACAGGCTTAAACTACTTAAACAAATGATGACTAAAGTACAAAAACTAAGAATATGTGTAATATTCCAATATAGAACTAACTAATACATTCTATTATACGATTGCAAAATATGCACACATAAAATAAAATAAAATAAATATGTATTATATGTACAATAAATAAAAAAAAACTAATAATAATAAATAAAAACACATGAGTATAAATAATTTGGTTAATTTAAAGTGTTCAAGATTTACATAATTTACTGCTATATATGCAGAATAATTGTAAAGAGAAATTAAAAAGTGTTAAAATAATAATAAATATAAAACATATAATAAATGTTCATTTAAATCCAAATTAAATGTTACAGAAGTATAAAGTTGTGTATGGGGCCTAATTCGTTGTTAGCAATTTTATTCTTCTGTTTCTGTACAACGTTTCCCAAGCATTCAATGTGTTTTTTCGGGTTACATATTTTAATAATTTGGTGTTTTCTATTTTAAAATGGTATTTTTCATCTAAACAGTGTTTTGCTATGGCTGATTTTTCGGGTCTGTTGAATTTGAAATGGGTAAAGTGTACTTTTGCTCTAATTTTTATATTTCTAATAGTTTAGCCAATGTATTTCTTTTCACATGATTCACAGTTAATTCAGTAAATGCCGGATTTTTCTTGTTGTGGTATGGGGTCTTTTGCATTTCCTAATAGTTTGGCAAGATTGTTTTCTGATGTGAGTGCTACGTTAAGGTTTGCGTGTTTGTTGAAGGATGTTTTAATAGTATTAGATAGTGACGGAATGTATGCCATTCTTACCCAACGTTGTTCTTTGGTGTTCTTGGTTAGGGTGCAACGCTGTTTTTTCGTTTTCTTGTCAATTGATTGAGATGTGGTCAATTGTTTGTGTTGTGTAACCGTTGAATGCAGCTGCTCCATAAATGTATTGTTTTTCTGCCAGGTAGCATTCTTGTGATAAAGGGTAGATTGACAAGCCGGTGGACCATAGAGTTGAAGGCTGCTCTTTTGTGTGCGGGAGCGTGAGACGAGTCATGTGTAATAAATCTGTTAGTATGCGTCGGAATTACTCATAAAGAAATTAGCGAGAAAACTTGATAGTGGGTTTTCCATAGCCGTGCCGTTATTCTGAACGTGGAACTTATTACTAAATTTAAAAGTAATAGATATTCATTAACCTCTTGATCACTAAGAAAGGTGGATTTGAGCCAACATTTGATCATTTCCATGGTCACTTAGGGTATAGGGATACAACATCGAACGACACTAAGTATTCATTTTCAGAGAGATGGGTGTTCTTGACATAATTTACAAATTCATGAGTGTTCTTGATTACCATGGAAGGAGGAAGCGGAAGTTCTTGTAGTTGAGTAATTAGTCGTTTTGCGGTGAAATATGTAGGTGAATTGATTCCAGATACAATAGGCCACATTGTTTTCCTTCTTTGTGGATTTTTGGTAAGCAGTATAGCCTGGGTAGAACAGGATTTGGCACTGTCAAATTTCTTTTACAGTTATCGTCCATTACAGTTGTTAACCTCTTGGTTAGTAATGCCGCATGTGCTGCGGCAGCCATTCCACGTGCCAATAAAAGTAACAACGCAACATATGCGTTTTGATATTTGTATTTAGTTAGGAAAGCCACAACCTTTGCGGCTGGGTTTATTTTAGATAAGATGTATTCTGCGATCTGTTGGCTGCAATATAAAACATCTATCTTAGTTCTAGTTGATTCTGATAGGGTGCACGAGCGTTCCCTATCAGACAATTTATAATCTTGCCTGACTATTTCCAACATTGTCATTGCATAACCTAAGTTCGCAAACGAGTTTGGCTTGTGTTGTTTATACTTTTATTTAGATAATGGCTAATCGTAAAAACCTTAGCATTGATGATATTTTTGAATATTTTATGCAGTATTAGAGTAAAATATGTTTATAAAAAAGGTATAAGTACATGTTTTGGCCGTTAGGTTAGGTTAGCTAGTTTTGGGGACTAAATTTGGAATTATGTGATTATAAATAATTATTCCTAACTTTTTTTAGCTCCTAATTCATAATTTTATATAATAGGGACAATATAAAAACAAATTAGCCAAAAAAGAAATACATAAAAAACTCACTAATTTGGGGAATGGAGCTAAAGGGAAAACCCACTAACCAACAGGTTAAAGGTATCTTTAGCTATTCTTGTGAACTTAAGGGTCGGCTCTAGCTGTCGGCCATGTTGGCTGACACTCCATAAGATCAATGTTAAATTAAAATCCAAATTTTTCCTTTATTTTTGATCGGATAATTATGAACGATATGTCATTTTAAAGCTTTGGCCAATATGCATGCAAATAGCTTTTCCAAAACTAAGAAAAACATTTTGTTTAATATTTATTAACAATTTGTAACATTGATTTTTAATATTTTTTTATGTTGTCATTATTAATTATAGCGAAAAACTACCAAGTCATTCGCATGAAGAATTTCGTCCCCAAGAGTTTGGTATTTAAAAAAAAAACGCTATTTGAACAATTGCAGGTTTTAAATGGATTTAGGCTGAGCAATGTCCGTGTAACCTACCGCCGCTATAGGGTGATTTTAAATATTTTTTTACATTGTAACTATTAATTATATCGAAAAATTATCAAGGATGAAGAATTTTGTCCCCAAGAGTTTGGTATTTTTTTAAAAACACTATTTGAACAATTGCGGGTTTTAAATGGATTTAGGATGAGCAATGTCCGCGTAACCTACCGCCTCTACGCTGGAGTCACAGGTTGCTTTCTGTTAGACTATACTAGAGCCGACCCTTAACTATTGGATTTTTGTTACATGATGTGTATGGTCCAGTTTTAAGCATGTTTTCGACGGATTCTACATAATCACTTTTATTCATAACTACGATCGCATTGCTTTTATCCGCTTTCAAGTAATATACATCTTTTCCTTTTATTTTTTTACAATTTGTTGGTAGTTTTTATTGTTTTTTTTAGTTCATTTTGCTCTATGGGTTGTCTAATTTTCTTCTAATTTATTTTTAACGTCACATCTTATTTTAGATTTTATATCCGTATTTTTAAATTTTATTGCTGTATCTATGTCTACTAGCAAACATTGCTTGTCTTTTTTACTATTTTCTAAACTAAATTTCAGGCCTTTATTTAATAATTCCATTTCTAAATTGTTAAAATTTTCATCACTCCAATTGTACACTAACTTTTAGTTAGAAAATTTCTCATACCCTGTAATACTGTCTTGAATTTTTTTAGTGTTATTAATCAGATCATGTAACTTTAGTTTAAGGTTTTGAATTATCTTCCTGTGTTAATGCTTTATAACAGTTAAAATCATTTCAAGTTTTGTGTTAAACTCTTCAAATATAAAGTTATTCAAACCTTTGGTAATTTTTAGGTGCAGTTCGAGAGCTTGCAGTTCTAAATTCGCTTGTTTTGAATATAATGATTTAACTTCCGTATTTAACCACTTTAGTTTTGCACTATCTATCACTTGTTTTGTAATGTTATTCTCTATAGGAATTTGTATTTTCATAAATTTAGGAAAAACACTTTTTCTTTTGCACATACTAAGAAATATCATCGGACAGTAATCTAATTTTTAATTTTAGTTTATGTAGTACGTTCAGCTCACTGACTTGATTGCCATATTTATAAATATAATCGAGCTTGACTCGTGAGAAGTATTATTTCTAAAAGTAAAAATAAAAATGAACACAATTCTCACAAAAAATATGTTTATTCGTCAAACGCGTTTCAACGACAAAGTCGTCATCTTCAGTGACAAATGAGCTACAACTAAATTATAACTAAGGAGACAAGGTACTATGCTACATATTTATACCCTCTCACAGAATAGGTCGTGGTCTCCGTTTACAAACAACCAATAGAGTTGACAATAACAACATAATACTACAAAGTAACCTATAGCCTTATGTTTAAAAATTAAGAGTTATGAGAATGATTGGATAATTTCTAGGATATTTTATGAGTGAGGTATGTAACTAGGCCTAAACTACAGGAAATAAGTGTTAGAAATGAATAACTGCAGAACTAAAATAAAATACATTCTAGTATGTGATCG
>JAGFPH010001876.1:172366-190022 GCA_018207615.1 Philaenus spumarius
TGTTGGCTCCGCATCCGTTAAAAACAGTATGTAAAAATCTAATGTTAAATAAACTTGTCCCAAACAAACATTTCAATCAAAATTTCTCCTAAAAATCGAACTGATTCAAAACAATTTGCTCTCGTTGTCCTTTTTAAAAATGTTAAAGGGACCGTTTAACACTTTCGTTGCTGACAGTATTTTGTTGAATGTATTCCACTTAATGAAGATTATTTGAACAAATTGAAGTCTTTGGAAAAACATACATTGAATTTCTTGTAAATAGTTGTTCGATTTAAAACCGCTTTCAGGGTGTCCTACTAGTTTCGCAAAAATAAAAATCGGTGACTTTTAGGGTAAAATTTTTAAAAATCGAGTTTCTATATACAAAGTCTTTATTCTGTAAAACTTAAAATCACTTATGTCTACTTCTCTTAGTAATACACCCAACTAGTGATATGCGATTGCGTGATGTTTTAGTCAATTGTTCAAACATTGCAAGCATCAAACAATCGCGCATCACTACGCCGCAACTTGTCTGCTCCGCTGTTCTCTACTACGCCCATACTCCCCGTTTACCAAACGCTATTCCTGTTTATTTTCATGTTTCGGCAAAAAAGACATCGAAACAACATAAACACATAATAAATTACTCCGCTTCATATATGCTCAAAATTATTTTAAAGGCTAGATATGTCTTTTATTATAGGAAAAATATTTTATCATCTTGAAACCCGGGGCTACGATCGCAATTATAACATCAGCGTGTCACTCGCACGATAGTGTAGGTGTACGGAACATTTTTTAAATATTTGTTACAATCCAGCGCTCAGAGCTTATATCATACATATTTTATGTACAAAATGATTTTGTTTTGGGCTTTTAAAATTTATTTCCATGACCTTTCAGCAAAATACATGACTTTTTCATGACTTCCGTGATGGTACCTTACTAAAATTCGCGACTTTTCCGTGACCAGTAGACACCCTGGCTTTGCACGGTTTGGAAGCGAAAGGGGTTCGAAGAATTTGTGACAGGCTGGAGTAAAAATAGCAAACCCCCACCACGTACTCTACTGACTAACGGAAGCCAACAACAAAGGGGAATGGAGCCGTGCCTACCTGAGGCCCATCAGTTAGCGGCAATCTCTCTACGCAGTTAATGCTACGAAGTTTCAACGTGTAATTTACGTGTTCATACATAGTACACGTGCGTTTATTTATAGTTTATTCCCTGTTCAAACCATTTTAAAGGAAGACCTCGATAATCCGTCATCACCGGATCCCCGAGCGTGCCGGATTATCGAGGTCTTACTGTATTATCCAAGGAAAAAATGTTTATCAATCTCACAATAACAGCAATTGAAAAGCTAAAATGTATGAAAAGCCAATACATGTAATTTGTAGTAACCAGATATTGACTAAAAAGAAAGCATGTTGAAAAATAAAACACACTAGTAAATGAATAATACTGTTGTATTTACTAATGACAATCAAAATATGTACATAGTTTTAAAATTTCTTCATTCTGGCATTTTACCAGGCAAGTGATTGAATCGTGCTAGTAAAATCCAATGTTTTTGTTAATGTTAATTTTAATTCTAAGGCAGGGTGACTAGTGATATAACCTTTTGAAATTCCCTGACATGTTCCTGACTGAATAACTTTTTCCCTGACCAAATCTTAGAAAAAGCACAAACAAAACCATGCTAACTATATTTTAGTAAATCAATCATATTACATTGGTGAGCAAATCAATTTTTAGGGAATTAATTAAATATTTAATTATACACAGTAATATTATAACAGTTAAATATTTAATACTATCTATGTTACTGTACTAACCACCAGCAGTTGCAAATTACACATTTATGACTATAAATATTAAATTAAAGATTGAATACTCAAATTATATTTTATTATATTATAACAAAAGAAATAACTAATTGCTTTTTGTAATCCAGCTACCGGAACAGATTTGCATTGAATATTTAATTAATTGATACGAATATACCCAAATTTGAAAAAAATTAATAATAAAACTAACATTTTTAGAAACAGCACGTTAGAGAAATGTTTCAAGGTCATATCACGGCAAGTGCATTGGAACAAGCTGCTGCAATCACTCCCGTCACTTGCCGATAATTGTTTTTATGTATCAGAATTCGTAGTTTTCTTATTGTTTAATTTAGAAATTCATCTTATCTTTAATGCTTATTTTCTCAATTAAAAATTGTAATAATATATGATTTTAAATAGTTATTTTTAACTATTTTCCTTAGAAATGTTATTTTTCCCTGACCTTAACCAAAATTCCCAGACTTTTCCCTGATTTTTCCAGAAAAGTAAAATTACCTGACTTTTTCAGGTTTTTTTCTATTTTCCCTGTCGCCAGACACCCTGAAAGAAGAGCGAGAGCATTGAGCTTCGTTTGGTCATGTTTGATCTTGGAAGCCAGCAAGAAGAAAACACTATAATTCACAACATAACAAACTCAACTGGAGGGAGGGGTGACGGCAGTGATGACAGTGACGTGATCTTGGTATGAGTCATCGCCGCCCCGCTAGCCTCTCCTCAACACTCTTTCTCTCTTTCAAGGCCAGTGCAACCTGGACACTCGCTACTCACGCTCGATTAGAAGTAAAAATTGTTTCCCCCGCAATCTGCCTTGGCCTTATGGGTAATCCGGGCCTGATCGTCATCACTAATTTCACTATCCGACTCTCTGTATTAGTAACGCATTTCTTTATCATTTAGAAATTAAACCTTCATTATAAACACTACAAACATCTCTAAGGACCGTTATCACCGACTTGTATAGTAGGCAATTACTTCGGAATTTGAATCGACACAATTTCATCTTTTTAACGAGGGTGGCTAGTGATTTGCCTTTATGAATTTCTCAGACTACGTTTCTTTTGTTTGATCAAATTTTAAATTGCTATGAAATCTAATTTTTATTAGAGAATATATTTTGAAAATATTCAATTACTGGTGGGGAAATATTGTAAAAATTAAATATTGAATTCTGTATTATTCTACTAAATATAGCATTTTGTAATTGTGTAGGCCAACTTTTATGATAAATTTAAAAAAAATCATTATAACTAAATACAAGAAGTTCAGCAATCTTCAATTAAAACGATCCCAATATATAATACATGTCTATGGAAAAAATACTGAAATAGTATTATTTGCATTAATTTTATACTAACAACAAAAGCATGAAAAAACAAACTGAATATAATTTGTGCTAATTTTTAAAGTACAGTAGAATCTCCTCTAATCCGAACTAATTGGGGCCGAATACTATTCGGTTTTGATTCCGAAATAATGTAAAACAGGACTATAATTCAATAAAAACAGTCTATTGTAATGCGGGCAGAGTATACTCGAGCGAGGATGTTTCCTCGTCCCTGCATGATTTCACTCTGGATTAAAATTAAAGTTCTTTTGGTTACTTTAGGCTTGAATTTAGTACCTAACCTACAAAAGAAATACATTAAATGTATAAAGACCGATCGAGGGAGGATTTTATGAAGTATAACAAAACAAAAAATGAACAGTGTTGTTTAGTTTCTTTATATACGACACTTTTTCTAGCAAACGGCAGAAAGCTCTGAAGATATTAGGCCTAAATAGACCTTTTTAAAATCAACAAAAAATGTACAGTGTTTGTTTAATTTCTTTTATCTATGACACACTTTTTGCTCCTAAGCCCTTGAGAAGACATGTGCTGGGATCTTGTCACCTTCTTTGTAATTTTACATTTCAGAAATACTGTAACTGGTTGACCGTCCTTAACTTTTTATTATTTTTAGTTACGGTTCTTTGTATCTTATAGCTGTATTGTATAAAATTTTACAACAATATCATTGAATAAACTGTAAAACATCGTTTCTTTTCATCTGTTTGTCATTTAAGGGGGCGCTTCCCTGCCCGCCATATTGAATCTGATTCCCATAAGAGCAATGCTACAGAATAAGTCATTTTTTTCCGTTAATTCGTGGAATAAATTTAAAAATGTTGTTTCATTTTGAAGTACTGTCATATGCGGATGTTGATTGCCGAATACATTTTCAGAAACCGTTTTATTGTTTTCATAAACGTATGATATAAATAGTAAAAAATAGTAAACTTTATTAATTTTTTTCTCAGTTGCAAAAAGAGATATTGCAAAAATCCTTAGCAATCAACACCCACAATCTATTTTACTTTAAGGAAAAAATACAGCTTTCGTTTTTTAACAAAAACAGCACAAAAATATGCTTTATAGTGAAGGTATGTTTTGGTTATTTAACATTGAAATTGGTACCCAATATCGTAGTTTTGAATGTGGAGAGCCGAGCCTTAAGATCAATTTTCTGAACTTACAAACTTAATTTTTAATGATTTTTTTGTAATTAGTGTTTGGATTAGCGGAGTCCGGATAGGAGGACTATACTGAACTAGCACTAGTTACATTTGATTTAAAACTTCCATAAACTCTAAACTTCGGCGTAGGTCCACAATAACACAATATTTAATTACAACTTGCACTAATTTTATATATGAGTTACTGAAGCTAAAAAGTTGTGTAAACCTCAATGGCGAATATCTGCAAAAAAAACTACACTTAAATAGGATTGGCGCTATTTTTATGAATTACAAGCGATAAAAGTAACTGAAACTACAGCGGATTATAATGTTAATAGTTACCGGCAATAAAAAGTAATTTAAACAGAAAAGGCAAAAGGCGGTGAATGAAAAGACACCCAAATATGATTTCAGCTCATGTTCTGGATTACCAGCATTAATTTAAACTACAATGGCAAAGGTTTGTGAAAAAGAATTTTCTTTTGAAAGTAATTTTTTTCTGTCTTAAACCAAAACTACTGCAATTCCTTCAACTATCCACAGAACAGTAACAGACCGCCTGGACCAATCGAGATCACATTCAACCAGAAATACTGAGGAAGAACATAATTTAGTCATGGTATAGGACCCCAAAAACAGATTACGAACCATCCCACACAGGAGCTTTGACACGTTCGCTATATAATGGTATCGAGCAGCCAACTTCTGCAGCAAAATTATCCTGCAGTGTTGGTACAAAATCGAGTAGACCTCTAAAAGGCTGTACAGGAAGTACAAGTAGTGGATTAAAAATCAACATTTCCCATTCTGTATCAGTGCCAATAAACAAATTAACAATCCGTAATCAGCTAATGAAAAAATCAAACTAGCGAATCTACACTGAGATCAAAATGTTTTTACTTAATGGAGAAACGACAAACGAACCTGTAATTGATAGTTGTTAAGCAAAATCTATTTATTTTATTTATCTGTTGCTTGATTTTAAGCAAACAACAAAATATGCAATTAGAAAAAGTCAATACAATCAAGGCTGTAGCCAGGAAATCTGGGGGGGGGGGGGGGGGGATTTGAATTTAAACCCTTTTAACAATCTCTTTCATTTAAATAAACCCTTTCACTGCTAAGGACGCACATGTGAACTTGACACTGAATATTATGAGAAGTGGCCGACGAACAGTGCTTCGCACGCCAACCCCCGTAGTGGGAGTATTTTCAAGTGCATTGGCGTGCTTCACACGCCAATTTTAAGCCTATGTGCTATGGACGCACAGAGCGTCTACTTCAAAATATTAGTGATTATTACGTAGAAAGGTTAAAAAATAAAGTAATTTCTACTCATTTAGGCTTTAAATATAAAAAATAAAAGGTCAGCTCCTAGCATAGGAAATACAAAGTTTTGCGTAACAGTGAACGTGTTGTTAAACACCAATTTCCATACCTATTTTTAAAATTTTGATATAGTTACCCATGTAAAATATTATAGGATGTAAGGATGATGAATGATTTTGTTTTTTTAGAGTAAAGTATTTTTATTGAACCTTCATAATTTTCTTATTTAATAGATCAGATCAAGCTCACAACTCACAAGACAGTAAGGCTGTAACCTACTGCATCCATGTGTATTGTACGTTGTAGTTCAATCAAGCAAATATAAATATTAGTATGCATGCAATGCACAATGATGTAAAATATGTTGTTGGATCCTCTGTTGTGTTGTCTATTTTATAATTTAACTTGCACTTTTTAAACCTAGTATTAATTTTTACTGCTAAATTTCAGAATTTCGGGGGTTTTTGACCCCCCCCCCCCCCCCAGCTACGGCCTTGAATACAATAAATTTAGAATATTATAAAAGATCTTCTGTTTCAATTCCAAAGTCTAAATCATCACAGTTAATGTATTCCCAACAGAATAGAATGCCTTCTCTTTAATCCACTTTGATAACGGAATTAAATTTATTTTCAGTCAGCGATCTTATATGAGATAGGAAGCTTGTTACACAATTTATACTGTAGATAACTGTGACTAGTAGTAGTACGAGTCCTTATGAACCTGAAATAAGGGGTGGCCAAATTCCATCCGTTTCTAGTATTGTGATAATGGTTGAAACTATAAATCAGATTACAATAACAGAGATGGTAACTAACAGTTCAGAGGTTCAAAAAAAGTGACAAATTTTCCAAAAAAAAGTAACCAAATTTTCCTCCGTCTTCAGTTTTTTTTTTTAGGGCCGCAGAAAGTACTCAAAACCAAGTTCAAGAATAATCTGCAGGATTTTGGAGAAATTTTTAAAACTTAAATGAATATTGTATATTAAATGCATTAAACAACAAATTTAGCAATCGTTATGCCTGCTTAGTTATTTTTTTTTAATGAAGTCATAAAAAAATGTGCAAAAGATATTTTTAGAGGTATTGATTTGAAAAGCAAGACAATAAACTTCCTATTTTTTCTTCTTTTTTTTTTAATTATTATTGTAGAAATACATAACAATTACATACAGTAATATTACAAACTAGCTCTTATGCTCTACATCTTGTTTAAAATAATTTATGAAAATGAGATTGTGGGTTTTACTTATATTTTAAATAAAAATTTAGTTGAACTCTAATAAATAAAAACTCGATAATATTGTTTTACAATGTAGTAGGAAAAAAATAAATATAGATTACTATTGGTTTAAAAAGTGTTTAAATGACCAAATTAAATCAAAAAGTTCATGATGAAATAGTAACTTAATCAGTTTTAGGTTTAGGTTTTTTGGTAATGAACTGTGTTATAAGGCTCGACTTGAGCTTTTGAACCAAACCAGAAGCTTTTCATGTTGCTTTTTTTATCGATTCTACGGCTAAAGCCTAAACAGAAATAGCTTTGCACAAACAAAATTGTGTGTCTAATAAAGAGTGTGGTAGGCTATTTCAGCTATTAAAACTAAAACTTTTTATTTGACACAAGATATAAATAGCCTCCTCCTACCTTACCAAACCTCTCCGGAAAAAATTAAGAGTTTTTATACAGCTTCAAAGTTAATAATGTTGCATAAAAATCACTAATTTAAAAAAAGTGACAAAAGTAAGTGTTACTTTTGTCACTGTTTTGGAAATTAGGGACTTTTGTGCAACATTATTAACTTTCAAGCTGTATAAAAACTTTTAATTTTTTCCAGAGAGGTTCCGGACAGTGGTCTAGGAAGAATTTTCAGTTTTCATATCGATAACTCCAATTGAAAACATTGAAGTTAGTTCAAACTAAATAATATTGATAAAAAAATTTGTTACAATAATTAAAAAAAAGTGACAAATTTCTTTAAAACAGTGACACATCCAAAATAAACGGTACCAGATAACTGCCACATACTTTCTCCCAAAATTAATTCTTAGTGCACCTCTAGCTTCTATAAGCAATAGTGTATCAAATTCCACGTTCCTAGGCCATATGGTTTTTGAGATATAAAACAACCAATATTTATGTGGTTTTAGGGGTTGTTTCAACCCTTAAACGCGAAATATTTCAAAATTATTTTTTAGTGCACCTCCAGACCCTATGACCAATATGTGTACAAAATTCCACGTTCCTAGACCATATCGGTTTTGAGATATAAAACAAACAATATTTATGGTTTTAGGGGTTGTTTCAACCCTTAAACGCGAAATATTTCATAATTATTTTTTAGTGCACCTTCAGACCCTATGACCAATATGTGTACAAAATTCCACGTTCCTAGGCTATATCGTTTTTGAGATATAAAACAAACAATATTCATGGTTTTAGGGGTTGTTACAACCCTTAAATGCAAAATATTTTAAAATTCTTTCTTATAGTGCACCTCTATGGCCTATGAGCAATAGGTGTACCAAATTCCACGTTCCTAGGCCATATCGTTTTTGAGATATAAAACAAACAATATTTATGGTTTTAGGGTTGTTTCAACCCTTAAATGTGAAATATTTTAAAATCCTGTCTTAGTACCAGAAACTGCCAAATACTTTCTCACAAACATATTTAAACTATTAAAGAGATAAAGTAGGAGGGGGACACACACACATTAAGGTAGGAAAGTAACTAATAAATAGTATTGTTATTATTATTATTAAAACTATTTGATCGATTTCAAATAAATTTGCACAAAACATGTCAATTAGGCCTGTATAGATGCACGAAGAAAGGTTTTGAAAAATTTTGAAAAAACAACCCCCTCGTTGGCCAAAAACCCCCAAAAATTAATTATTATTACCTAAACGAGAATTTTTAGAAAGAGGCTGATTTTTGCATATGGAGGGTACATTAAGGGCTACAAATAAGCCAAATTTTATCAAAGTTAGAGCCGTTTTTGAGAAATTTGTATTTTTCTCGTCTTTTGGCCATTTTTGGGGGGTAAAACCCCTTAAAAATCAAAAATTTGAAAAAATTAAAAAACATCTGGAGATATTCCAAAACTACACCTACATACCAAATTTCATCAAAATTGGACCGTTGCTATGGTCTCCAGCTCTGTACACATCATAACAGACACACGGACAGACATCACCAAAAAAAAACTTTTTTGGGTTCAGGGAGTACCAAAACAAATAATTCCACTAAAAATATTTTTGGGTTCAGGGAGCACCAACACAGATAATTCCACTAAACAATTTTTTGGAGTTCAGGGAGCACCAAAACAGATAATTCCACTAAAAATTCAAATTCAAAAATTTGGACGAAAAAAATACTTTCTCCATATACTACGTATAGGGTGGGAGAAAGTAAAAAGTGACAAAAGTGATTATTTATCATCCTTGCAATAAATGTACAAGGAAGGCTTTGTCATAAGCTGTAGTTTGGAAACCTAGTTTACATGAATGCTTGTTAGATAAGCCATATATACTTCTAATTGCTTTTTTCTGCCACAAAAAAATGTTCATTTAGAAGCCTCTAGAGTTGCCTCAAAGTGAAGTTGCCTTAGTTCAAGAGTGAATGAAATAAACTATAGTAGGTCATCAAATAGTTCAATATTCAATAGGTCACAATAAACTACAGCATTGAGTTTCCTTATGAGAAAAACAACCCTGGATAATTTCTTACACAGGAGGTGGCTATCTTAGTTTGCTATCGATGTATATATATACCTAGTAGTTTTACGGAGCCTGAAAGCTCACTGTCTCTCCTCAATGTAATAAGAATTGCTCAGTTTTGCCTGCACTCACAATAAGTTAATTTGCATTTAACCATATCATGGCAGACGACATTAAGACTTTGAGAGTAAATTTAGCATTAGCTAAGTTATCCTGAACGGTAAGTAAGGTTATGTCATTTGCGAAAAGTATGGAAGTGGTTTGCACATTATAAGGAGAATCGTTCACAAATACAAGGAACAAGAAATGCCCCAATACAGAACCCTGGGGCACACTAACCGTGACTGCCTCGCAGACAGAAGCACAATGGTAGTTTGAAGTGGGAAAATCTGGTGTAATTGTTTTTAGTGGTTTATCCTATGTTTTTTGGTGTGCTGAACACGAATCTGGAGTCGTCCAACAAAATTTTTTTCCACAAATACGAGAAACAATCAAAACACCACAAAAAAAGTTTTTTTAATGATTTTCAGCTAATAACATGCAAAGCAAACTATTTACGCAAACAGTGATCCTATAGTAAAATAAAGAGGAGAAAATTACCTACAAATTATGTCTCAAAATTTGTTTGTACGTATTATGGTTTCCACACAAAAGGTGTTGAAATATCGGGGAAATCAGCAATTTTGTTAAAATAGCAACAAAAACACCATTAACGTAATATATTTTGTATTTCATGTAGGTAAACATTATTCTATAATCTAATAAAAGAATCAAAGTTCTGTACAACTCATACATATTTAAGTTCTATTACGAGCCCTCTTAGACACGGGTTCCATAATTTCTTCAGGGCATCCTTCCAGTTCTTCTACGCCTAAAAGAAATAATCAGCGACTTAATTCCAAATACTTGACAATTTATTGAATAAATATGAAAACAGTACCTATTAACAAACATATTTAGAACACACAAATAAATAAGTAGTCTATTCGTAGTGATGGTGGCACTTCAAGATGAACAGCTTCGGAATACGAGGTGCAAAATCCTAAGGATGACAAAACATCAATTAATTTTCATGACCGATACTTCTTATAAAAAAAGCTGACAACCCAATTTGTAAGGGGGAAAGGAAAGAAATTGGCCCGACAGTGCTAATAACACTGTGTGAAATGGCTAAAACTTTTTTCCACTTGTCAGTGTTTCCTCGCTTTATTCTTGAGTATCAATCTTTCAAAGAAAACTTTCAAGGCTTTCATTTTTGTCCAACAAAGAATCTGGAGGATGATAGTCATCCATGGCATACAGTACTGATCTTCAAGAATCACATCAGCCGCTGCCTCAACTAATCGAATGATGACTGTTGTTCAATGTACTACGCATATGTCACAATCTTATTGCCAGTGTGTTTGAAACATACAATTTTATTCTGTTTTAACTTTGATATGATAAAATCTTCCACATATCATTCCAATAAATTATGTATTACAGTCTAATATGTGCAGTTCTTTGAATGCGTATAAATTTAAATAGTAGCATTATTGTTATTTTTATGGTTTGAAATCAATGGTCATCACAAAAAAATGAGTCAACTGTAGTGATATTTAAATAAAAAACAAAGCAGACAGTTAATTTAAAACAAATCATGTTTGTAAATTAGTTTTTAATTAAGAGTAGGATTGTAAAATTTAGAAGAAATAATAAGACAGTATTTAAAAGTTTGAAAGGTCCGCGGGTTAAAGTAGACATGAAGCACAATTGGTGGGGCACACATAATTAGGTTGGATTTTCCAGAAAGTTTTAGAACAATATGGAAGTAGCTATGTTAAGATCGCCTTAGAAAGCACATGGCGAATCAGTCCAGCACTAGGCTCCAAGCAGAACAGACGTATGTTGTAGCCGAGACATATTTTTGTTGGTTTAGTTGAATTTTTTGAGATGGCTGAGTGAATAATAATAATTAGTAATACTAGGCTATGTATAGTGAGCATAAAAAAAGCTTATTTTATAAGAAAAATGTAAATGTGTGGTGTGAAGACTAGCCTAAAAGCCTATTTATACGTCATCAAAAGTTGAACACAATTTATGAAAAGATGGATAATGTGCAGTGCGTTAAAAGAAATTAAGATCAAATAGAAAAAGGAAATTTTGTCTACTTCCTAAAGAAAATAAGAACAGTGATTTTGTTTTTTGAAAACTTTTGAACAAAAAATGTGTTGTGCAACAGGACTTACGTCATAGGACAAAGCTCGCGAAACTTGCAAGTATTAGTAGGATTAGTTTGGTAATTTTAATATAATGTCTGCTCTTTTTTCTTTTATAATTAAAATTTATGACTACAATATATATTATCTTTAGAAATAGATTCTTTTTACATCCGATTATTATTGCGTAATCTTCTGGTATACATGTTTCACACACAAAACAATGTGTTTTGAAGTAAAAATACTCAGAGGATGATCTTAATTTTAATGAAGATGTGCTTGCATGATCAGCCGTCATCAGGTGAGCAGCTTCCATTCTTTCATTTGTTTATCTTTTCTGACATGAAACATGCACGCTAACAGATGTTTTACCTACCAAAACAGCTCCTTTAATATCACTTTTTTTTACTAGCATCAAGTAACATTTCTATTCCTTTTTCCTTAACCACTTTCACTGGACCTTCACTCAAAACTTTTTCACAAATAAAACACTTATCTCTGGGCACTGCGGCCGAGTAGAACTGTAACTCAACGAAAACACTCACAAATGAAAATAACTCCGGACGCCGTTGCAGAGAGAGAAACACGACCATGGCAGTGAACACACTAGGGAACTCAGGAAAGTTGCATGAAGACCCCCAACCCTTGTCATAAATGAGTTCGAGGTCACAAAGGAGACATTGTTTGTCAGGTAAACACGTTGAAAGGCAACTGCAGATGAAATAACTCACTTGAAGGAATAATTGCAATTTATTTTGTTTGCTACTTTCCAAAAATTACTGATTCCCCGATATTTCAACACTCTTTTGCGAGGAAACCATAAACCAAAAAAATTTGACATAATTTGTAGGTAATTTTCTCCTCTTTATTTTACAACAGGACCAAAAAAGTTCCTTATTTTTTTTGCGTAAATTGCTTTCTTTGCAGTTGTAGTCAAAACTCATTAAAAAACATTAGTTTTTGAGGTTTTTTTTTATGATTTCTTATATTTGTGGGGAGAATTTTTGTTTTACAACTTGAGATTCGTGTTCAGCACCCCAATAACATAAAATGAACCACTAAAAACAATTATACCAGAATTTTCCACATCAAGCCCTTTTTATGCACCATTTGACTGGACTAGAAACACAACTGTTTCCTCTTGTTCAGATATGATTGAATAAGATTTATTTCCTTACACCGTACTCCATAAAACCTCAGCTTGTCACAGAGTATACTATGAGAAATGCAGTCAAATCTATGAGACTGGAGCCTACATAGATAAGTTTGTTCTCCAAACCCTTTATAATGTATTCCACTACCGTTTTAATTGCCAAAACTTGGGCCTAAAACCATATTGATGCTTGAGAGCAGGTTTTTTATTGGTGAAATAGATACAGCTGTCTCAACATACATGATTACACTATTTGCTCAATATAGGTACCAGTGCTATAGGTCCGTAGTTATTTGTAAAATTTTTTATAAATTGGTGTGATTTTACCAGATTTAGTCAGTGAGGAAACTTACCGCCACTCAACAAAAGGTTAATCAGATACGCCAAGGGAAGAATAATGGTGTTTGCAATTTTCTTAAATATAAAGTTTGAAAAACCATGAATATCCTTGGTACAGGTATTATTCATTTTATTGACTGCAGAATAAACAGTCGTGGTGTCAACATTTTCCCACTTGAAGATATGGACAATAGTAATCACTGGTTTTTTGAAGTTGTTCAATAAATTCCAGTGGGAAATAGTCTTGGAATGTACATTTTTAGTGATTATTTTTGCAGGTACAAAATAAACATTCAATACATGAAGAAGAATAGGGATTTTTGTTTTTTTCTTTGAACTGGATGATTCCCTTTTGATAACATGCCATGCCGCTTTACACATTTAAAAAAATTAAAGCAGCATTTGCCTCAATTTTTACAGTGATTATGGCTTTCCTATACATAAAGTTCTATTGAAGTGACTAAACCTTATTTTATCATCTTTATTTAACATCTCTCCCATTCCAAGAGTGAACTTCATATGTGGAGTTATCCACAAAAACCTTGGCAACATATTACTCTAGATTTCTTAGGGCAATTAAGAACAAAATATATTTAGTTGTCAGAGTTGAGACTAACGAATAGAAAAACTAGTTAGTAAAACGAATAGAAAAACTAATGAATAGAGTAACTAGTTAGTTTTTTTACTAACTTATAACTCTACTCGTTAGTTTTTTTAGCATTAACTTCTAACTGTAACTAGTTACAAAAATGAGTAACGAATAGAAATTCTAACGAGTTAGATTTAAAAGCAAAGGGATATTTTGAAAAGGACCATTTCGGTCACCGAGCAGCAGAAACTAGAAAAATGGGTTTGTTTAGTCGGAGTTGGCACGTTATGATTTCTCGGAATAGCGATAAGGAAAGTGCGAGGTTGTGCGAGGGGCTAGAAAAGAAGGGACAAGGGACTAGACTAGAATGTTGGGGGAAGGGGGCGGGGTTGTTGACTTTGTCACAAACAATCACGAGCATACTTTCTCTTTTTACTTATAGATCACTCGGCGCATCAGCTATGTGTACTTTGGTTTTTGAGAGGGGTTGAGATGCACAATCAGTAGACCGATTGTCGCCGTGGTACTAATTTACTTTTTGTACTTTCAATCTTGTACAATTAATTGCCCAAGTGGTGTGGAAATTGTTTACTGTTTTGTAGAACTGTTTGCAGTGCTGGCGTGTTGTTTATAGTTTAATTGAAATTTCGTTTATATAGTTTAAAGTTTAGATAGTTATAGATTGTTTAGTAGTAGGCCTTAGTTTAATTTGTTAAAATGAGTGAAGTTTTGTGGCCAAATTTGAGTAAACTGTTTACTCAAATTAACTGGGACAGCAACAGTAACAATGTTACGTTCAAGTGTCTTTTATGTTTGCCGAAGATCAAGCAAGTTAAAGCATCTGTTACATAGGCTTCCAATTTAAGGGCACAATTTAATACTTTTAAATAAATAGTTAATACTTACAACTTTATGGCGGTAGGTAACTTTACTATTATAGAAATAGAATACGTGAATAAATGTCAAACTATTTAGTGTTGACTTTTTTTTAGGACGTAGAGGGTTTGAAAAGTCTTCAAACCAATTTATAGAGATCTCTGATCTTATCAAATATTTTTTAAAGTCATGGTTTCTTATATATTTATTATTATATATTTCTAATATATATATATATATATTAATGGAATATGAGTAGAAATAAATTATAGAAAATCTACATAAAGGCCTACCTATTATATTTTCTTAGTTTAAAATTGTATCTAGGCCTTTATAAATTTATATAAATTAAAAATATTATATCTTTTATAAATTATAAGTGTTTGTTTGGGAGTAAATAAGTTATTATTTTCTTATAGTAGTCTACATGTTATTTACTACTAGCCTATATAAATTAATGTTTTGCAATTTCTAGTTACCGTTGTTTGGTCTAAAAAATAATTTATATGTTACTGTACTTTGCACATTTTGTAGATTTTTCATTTTTTTTTTAAATTTGCAAATAAAAACAAATGATTCACCTGACACAAACATTCTAAACAATGCCTGGCAAATATTAAAAATAACATAACAATATGTAATTTTGTTTACTTTTTCTAGTTGAAGTAAATAAAAAACCGACTAACTTATAACTTTATTTAGTTACTTTTTTTGGAGACTAACTTCTAACTTTAATCAGTTACTTTTTTGCTGACTAACTTTTAACTTTATTCAGTTAGGATTTTTCCTGGCTAACTTATAACTCTACTCAGTTATTTTTTTGATCGACTAACTCTAACTTCTATATCAGTTACTTTGTTAGACTAACTTTCCCAACTCTGTTAGTTGTAGTAGATGCTTCCAGTAAATGGTAAGAACTGTTGAAAGTAAGTAACCCTAACACTAACATTTAAGAGATTTATCTGCAAGATTTGATATAATAGAACATTGTGTGCTCAGATTTTTACATCTAATGATTTAAATGATTTTAAGAAGTAATGGTATACTTTAATTTTTGTGCAGTAATCCCACAACATTCGCGGTTTTAATTATTCGGGGTCGCTAAAAAAAAGGAAAAAATACTGTATAAATAATAGCAATAAAGAACATGCAAAATTCGTAAATTATTATAGTATAGCACTGTAATTATTATTGTACGAATTTAATAACATTGTATAAATACCATGTCGGCGAAACACTCGCAAATACAACAAGACATACAAGATGGGATTTCCCTACAACACACCTCTACGTGAATACAAGTGGACTTGTGCAAATGAAGGTCAATGGCATACTGTGATTTAGTTGGAGACATCAATTTAGTGTACAGCAAGTCAAATGAATTATAATGAATTAATTAAAATTACAGTAAAATATTTTGAAAGAAACTAAGTTTTTACCACGTTTTATCGCTCATAACAATTGTAACCAATATTTTCGCTACTGACAGCGAACGATAGTTTGATGCCTTGACATGACTAAGTTCTAAAAATAGACAAACCCAAACAATGAACGAGGAAGTAGGGATGGGTAAAGGTACCATTATGAGAGCACTGACCTTGAGGGGAGAGTGAGATGACAAACAACACTCCGATAACTTATAAAATTATCAACTGTAGTCTACACTCCAAACAACTCAGCTCAAATACTAAACCTTTCAAGGACTTTTTTTACCGCGTAAAAGCAAAATCGCGTAAAGCCGGACAGCGTATAACAAGGACTGCCAGTGTCTTATGTAAATAAACTAATTATAGGTATTAGTACATAATGTTTTAAAATTTTCTATATGTCCAGAACATAACCCCCTTTTCCTATAAAGATTTAGTTTTCGCTATTCACGGTTTTATTATTCGCGGCAATTTGTAATTTAATCAAACTTGTCGCTTTCCAAAATCGTTCAACAGACTTGTTTTGAAAAAAATATAATGACACCTTTGGATTCATCAAGATTTAAACTTTCTAACAGTGCCTTCCAATCATTCATCACTCTTATAGTTCCTTAGATATGAAGTTTTCTGTAAACCCTTGCAATTGGACATATTTCAACCAATGAGAAAGCACATTTTGAACACGCTATATCTATGACTAATCGCTATATTTGTGTAATGATATTTATATCGATTTGAAGAGGAAACTCTATATTTTCTTTTGATATAAGATAAACCCTGGTTTAGTCTGACTGCCGAGACCACCGCAACATAAACGATCATACTAGTCTGCATGAAACACCAAAACGTAACATTGACGTTCATACTGTTAAGGATACGCGGCATGCGGACGCAACAATGAAATTCATACCGATCAAGAGTTTAAGGAACAAAGTTGCAGGAATTACAAGTAGGAAAATAGTAAACGAATTAAGAAAATGGTTTCCTAAACTCCCTGAGGTTGATTTCATATAGAAAATTATGAAATATTTTGAATACTACCCATCATTTGAAACTTTTATTACATTTATAAACAGACCATTTTTTTAAAGCTTCACAAATACTGTTTATAATGTTCACTCAAATTGTGATTTCAATTTTATCTTCATTTTTACAGTAACAGCAATCCTTTAACCTTTGTTGTTTCCTTTTTTTTATGATTTTTGTTTGTACGTGATGAAGTCTACATATGTTTTTGTGTGTTATTATGGCTTTCATTTTATTATGTCTATGCATAATTTAGTGTCTTGTAGTATTTAAATTATAGATTGTTTATGTATGTTTGTATAAATGTGTGTTGTATTTCAGATATATAGGCATTTTAAAGTTTTTTTTTTTATATACGTGGACAAGATAAGTTGTTTTTTTTTTTTTTTTGTCAATGTAACACTTAGTATAATATTTTGTTAAAGTTTGTAATCTGTATTTTTCCATTCAATAATATTTCACTTAATATAGTTATAACAATACATTTTAAATAAAAACATAAAGAATCTCAGAAGAGACTTAGACAACACTCGTAGTGCTACGTCAATAATGTAAAGACATTCCTAAAAACCTAATAATGAAAACATAAAAGTTTAATAATTTGAAATTTATTACCTCCAGTGGTCCTATACATTGACTGCAGATTCAGCCTCACATGGGCTA
>JAGFPH010001876.1:190122-204790 GCA_018207615.1 Philaenus spumarius
TCCAGTGGTCCTATACATTGACTGCAGATTCAGCCTCACATGGGCTATTCTCAAAGTCCTCTCTTTCCGTCTATACTATCACATAACACAATTACACTTTAAAATGTTTTAGCACCTTTCCGTATTGATAACCGTTCACTTGTTGTGGTCTGTACTCGTGGGAGTACGAGAACAGACTGCAACCTGAACGGGGTTATTAATACGCAAAGTGACTGTACAATAAGATAAAACTTGACGACCACTAGAAGGTGCTAAAACATTTTAAAGTGTAATTGTGTTTTGTGATAGTATAGACTGAAAGTGAGGACTTTGAAAATAGCCCATGTGAGGCTGAAACTGCGGTCAGTGTATAGCGACTGGGAAAGCACCACTGGAGGTAATAAATTTCAAATTATTATTTTACAAGCGATCCAGGTAGTAGGATTTAATGAATATAAAAGTTAATTTTAAAAAATCAGGTAAAGAAATAAACTAACAAAAACACTATTGCAAACTATTTTGATTAAAAGGCGACAGCTTAGAAATAATTATCTATGCATGGACAATCCTCTACTAGTTGCAATAAAAATTCCTGATGGCTTCTATTTTTAGGCATATTGACAACGAGATTTCACTACATCCTTTAAGGCTCTGCACACTTTTCTTGCCCATAAGAATAATGTTACACTTGAACAATTGTACCGCTGCCATTTTTAATCACACAGTTATGATTTACGGTTTATTTCAAAGATCACGTTAATGCGGATGTTTCCCTTTTTTAAAAACCCAAAATTTTTGGATAGTTTTTGAAAAAAATGAGTTCAAGTTTGAAAAAAAATTTCAAGTTCTTGATTTTTGTTGGTCAAAGAAAACCGATATAGAAATTTTCAAAATGGAAAACCTCCGTTACTTTATCTTCTATCTGGTGGGGAAAAAAAATGAATTTTCTAACTTATAAATTAAAGCAGATACAAGTGGTCAAAGGAAGTAATGTACCTAGACGTACGGTGTCGCTCTCGCGCGGATCATATAAGAACTACTCAGTTGCGTATGAATATTACTTTTACAGATAGAAGGCACTACTTTCAATATTGCCTGAAATATTAAAACTCAAAAATTATCGAATTTAAATTATTCAATGAAACAAAACACGTAACTTATGAAAGTAGGCTTAACTTGCAAACTGTTTCTGAAATATATTTCCTTAAAGAAATATTATTATATACAAACAATAATGTAATTGAAAACCTACTGTTGATGATACAAATTAAAACTTATTTCAAAATACTGATTTCTGATTGAATCCCCGTAAGTACATTCATGAAACATCCGACCAAGTTCAGTACTAGGGGTTATAGTTTATTGGTACTTTTCTCGGGGCCATGAAATTAAGCGGGTGAGAGAAATGTCGGTGTTGCCAATTCATGCTGTAGTTATTTCTACAGCTTACACCCGTCAAGTAAAGGTTTTGAAGCGAAAGGTAGTGTGCTTTCTCTCATGCTTGTGAATCTGTCTTCTACAGAGCATTGTGAAATAAAATTATATATGGGCTTTTAATATTTTATGGTCCCCCGCGGGATTTGAACCCGGGACGTCTTGCTTATGAGGCAAGTACCATAGCGGTTGAGCTATGACAGAGGACATTCTGAAAATGCTACTGATTCTAATGGTATGACATTTTTATTTTTCAAACGGCAGCAAATAATTAACAGAAGAATAAAAACCTAAATGGTAATTTAATTTAAAACCGCTGTGTATTGATTTTTCACCAACCAATTTTTGTTTTTTTGGTCAGCAAGATTTCGTCTGCGGCAAAGTTGTAGAAAATCGTATGAATAAAATTTTTTGTTCGAAATTGTTTTATGAGATTCTTAGTTTAGTTGTAAAATGCATAACTGTATCAATCAAGAACAAAGACACGCGGGCGCTCGGCGAAAACCGTAGCCTTGCACAATGTGGCAAATTGTTATTTTATAATCAAGAGTAAAAAACAAATAATTTTAATGTTTATAGATCATTTGCATTTCCTTTACATAATTATTGTATGATGATAGTACCATGTTTTTTTGTTTAAGCCATAATTCCGCTAATTTTTTTCTTATCGTAATACAATTCCAACAACGCTTTTTAATTAATACCTAAAGCGAACTACCGCATACCATGTGGGAATAAGAAACGCAGGGTACATTTAAATAATAAACAGGTACATATTAATAATTAGATTTTTGTAAGAAAGTATTTTAAGTCATTATTAATATTTTGTTGTTCATTTAACACCACCCGGGAAACACGTGTGGATCGAGGACACCACGGACTTGAACAACTTTACTATAAGCTGCAACAGTGCAAGGGTAGTGTTGCCAGTTGATGCGTGGAGGTACGCGAATCTCGACCTTCCGTCGCTTGACTAGTTTGATATCTGGCAACACCGCAATTTCTCTCACCCGCCTAATTTCATTGCCGCGAGTTTAGCCACGAGCCTTTCTAAACGTTTACATTTAAGGCGTTTAAAAATTATCATTTATTTTTTGAGAAATTGTAGTATAAACTGATCGTATAAAATGATATTGTATAAAGAAAAGTAATATTATATACACATCTGGTGTGTTCTAAAAAGCAATTAAAAATACGTAGGCCTACTGCGTTGGCAAAAACACTTCTTCGATATCTCTAACAAGAGCGAGTATATCAAACAAAATTTTATAATTTCTGAACATAATATAACTAAACTTGGTATCAGACCGTTTTATAGAGCGGTCTAAATTTATTCAAGGTAAATAAATGGAGTGTTGAATTCCATCTTTGAACTAGGCTAAGATGTGAAAATTACTTTTAGTTAGACAAACACAGTAAACAAAGACAAAACAATAAATAACTGTCATTGAGCACCTAACAACGGTGAGGGTACAGCTGGTATAATGCTTTCTTTTTCGGTTTGCTTCAAAATAAATTTGTAAGAAATTTAAGTTAGATATAAATAGTATAATAAAAAATAATATAATGTTGTAAATAAATTATTTTTGTAAGGTAGGCCTATATATTTCCTTATTGTTGATTTAAAATTTGTTTTTATAAAATATTTGGTTTGATTAACTGTAATTAATTTTATTAGTTTGTATAAACATATTTATTATAACAAAACTTATTAAGTTTTAATATTTTAATTAAACATTCATATTTTTATAGAACTTTAATATTGAAAAATTTAGTATTTATAGATTTTAAATTTTCCTTACGTGTGTAATCAAATTGTGTACTACTTTTAAAATATTTTTATTATTAGTCTACCTTTTTTCATTTACTGTAATGATTGAAAAATGAGATTATTCCTGTTGTGTTCAGTTGTTTGTAGTTTTTAATAATTAATTAACAATTAACAATTAATAATTAATTTAACAATTATTGTCTGTTTCATAATAAGTATGAAATATAAGAGTAATAACCTGATTAAATCAATGACTGGATGTCAGACTGTCATTTCAATACCTAGCCTAAGGTGACCAAATCAATTCCGCAGAAAACCGGGACACAACTAGCCTGGACCAAAGGAAACCCCCCCCCCCCCATGTACCCAGGTTTTTAAAATATAAATATTTATATTTTTAAAGAAATTTATGTTTTGTAATACATTTTGTTGATTATAGCCTATTGAAAATACACAAATTGTACTATGATTTATTTCTATATCTGTTTAATTAATATTATTTTAAATTTTTTTTATTGTTTTTGAAATATTTTAACCATGGAATTTTTAATTAAATATAAATTAACATAAGCTTTAAGAGTGTTTGTACATGGGGTTGATTGTTCTTGGAGATGTTTCAATTGATCGTATCGTATTTCGTTGAATCAAACGAAATAAAAAAAAATACAATTTCATAAAATCTATTAAAAACTGAATTCTTGGACTTTTGTGCGTCCCGGAACCACTCTTCGGGACAGTATGTTATGACAAAAAAACCGGGACAATCCCGGTTTTCCGGGACGTTTGGTTACCCTAAGTCTGACCTACAATTAATTGATCATATCACCGTGACATTTGGAGGATATATTCCTCGAATAAGCATTCGCTGAGAAAAGTTGTAGCAGGAGGAAAACACACAGAGTGTATTTTTAAAGTCAAGTCAACGTCCATCCTACATCATTGGACCAAAGTTATGAAATTTAGAGCGAGTAAAGGCATCTAATACGAAAGAGATTTATTTATTTATTTTTTTATTATTTTTTTTTTGGGGTTTAAAGGCGAAAAACCTGGGTGGTTATCATCGCCTGGATAACGAAGAGCATTCATATAATGCTCATACAATCACACACAGGTATAAAATTAAACTTTTAATTTACACACACTACAGACGATACACTATAAAAAAAAAAAAAAACAACGATAACAACAATAATTATACACTAACAACTTGTCACAGGGTTGTAAAGGGCCCTGTAACATAACAATGAATAAAACTCTAATTAACATAACAAGTAATAAATCTAAACATGGTATTTAAGTTACGTAAATGTATGTTGTTTCAAATGTTTCCAAAAAAAATTTAACTCAAAGGGGGTAAAAATAGGTATTATAACTATGATGATGTCTGAGTGATACCGATGATGTAGCGGGTGTCAGACAAAGTTTTTTTTTTTTTTTTAATAGACGTAAATTGTTGAATTTGTATCATATAAACATTATTTACTTTCTTGTAAAACTTTGCAAAATCTGTTATGATAATAAATAAATACATAAACGTAGAACTATGTACTTTCCTTCTTTATTCTGAGTATAATTGAGTGAGGCCAATACATTCCGATAATCCAAAGAAAAAATCTGATTTTTTAAAAGAAGAAATTCTGCGTCTTGAGACATTTCAGTTAGTTTAGAAATTATACTGTTCAAAATGTCCTAAATTGTGTACTATCCCTAAATAAAGTTACAAAACAAGAAACTATTAGGCCTATGTTCATTTAGTATTCAGAATCAACTCTGCGGTAAAATTAAATACAAATATACCCACTTGATGATTAAATATCGCTGACGAAACCTTTGCTACTAAGAAAAATACTCGGCTATTTCAGATGGGGAGGGAAGATTCGGAGATAGGCTCGCGGAATATTGCTTCGACTGCTTCTGGTAGTTCACAAATCTGCTTCGTAGGAAAGGAGCAGTAGAGTCAACTTCGAAACTTATTTTATGTACTGCAGACCCTAAAGCCTTAATCCAATCCAACATCAAATTATCTAGACATCTTTTCATTAAATGATTTAATAAGAACATGGGGCGATAATATAGTATAGCTAGGCAGAGGAACAGGGATTTCAGTTTGTGGGATTTTTAGATTAGGTTAGGCGCATTTACTAAAATATAAAGTAAAACTTTTATTAATTTACCTTTTCCACTAGAGCTCGTTGACAGATTGACCACTGCTACTGTTTCTTCTTTCTCAGACTTCTGAGTTTCATCTTTCTCAGACTTCTGAGTTTCATCTTTCTGTAACATTACAACCTTGCTTACTAAAAATCCACATACAGCACTTATTTCTGAAAAAAATAATATGGCACTGAAAATACATTCTTTTTACTAACTGACTATTTTTATGTTTTCTAGGCAAATAAGTAACCATAGATTACTTTTATGGGGGGAGAGTTTTGTATCATCTATACAGGCCTATTGGCCCATGAAGACCGGCAGCTGAGGTTTTAATAAAAAAAAAAAAATAAAAAAAAAAAATTCATTTATTTGTAATTCAAATTTATTTTATTAAAAGTTTTAAAACATAGTATTTATTTGCACACAACACAAAAAAAAAATGCACTAGTCATGAAAAATCTGTACCTTTATTAACTTAATAGTCTTGTTCAAACTCCCTGCCTTCACGTCTGATGCATGCTCGTGACCTTTTTCTCATTGCAGCAACTTTAACTTTAAAAGACAATGTTTCTCTCAACTTTTCTACAGCTACCTGTTAATCGGTTTCTTAATTCTTCTTCACTGTCTACAGCTGTATTTTTTCCAAAGCATTTGTAGTACCAACATTACTTTTAAAAACCCAAAGTGCTTCTTATTAATTCTCATGTACTTAATCAAGAAATTAAATATTCTCTTATGTATTAATTTTTCAAATATTTTCGAAATATTAGATATCAAGGATATTGAACGGTAATTATTAAAAGATTCAGAATCACCAGACTTAAAAAAACTGGGACAATATCAGCCTGTTTCAACGCCTTTGGCCAAAAACCCATACTAATACATTTTTATTGTTAAAAATGTCTTCCAAAACAGGACTAATTTTCAAGGAAAGAACTTTGAGTAGTCTAGAGTGAATACCGTCTGAGCCTCCACACCTATCCTTTAGATTGTTTATAACTATTTCTACTTCAGCACAAGATGTTGGCTCTAAAAATATAGATTGACTCGTTTGTTCATTATAAAAGAGACACTAGTAAAGCTAAATGATCCCTGTATGTTACTAGCTAGATCTTTTCCTATACTTGCAAAGAAATGATTGAATATGTTTACAATATCATCTGGATTCACAATAGTATTATCATTAACCATAATTTTATCAATATGGCTAATTTTTTTACTTTTATTACCTAATTTATCATTTATATAATTCCAAATTTTTTTCGGGTTTTTTGAAAAATGTTCAGCAGTTTTGATTACAAAGTTAGCATTAGCATTTCTGATCACTTTTTGTAAGCATTTCTCATAAGACTTATACTTAGTTTTATAGTAGTCAGAATAACTATTATTTTTACATAAATTATACAAATACTCTTTGTGTTGAATAGATTTAAAAACAACATCTAGATAGATTAATAGATTGTGCGTATTATCATAACAATTTTCGTTTAAATCTCAAATTTTAGAATCATGCCATATGGTAATTTAAAAATAGGCTACTTTTCAAAAGTATTTTTAACTTTAAACTTTGGAGAAGTTATTAAAAAAAAACTGCTTCAACAGCTTGTGTTACGGCGCTGGAGCAAAGAAAGACCTTTCAGTATTTGCTCAATGAAACAAATTTCCTGACTTTAACTTACCTCCCTTGACCATAGAAACCCTGTTGTGCATAAAAATACAAAAACTAAAAAATTTTTCGGTTAGGGCCGCCACTTTGAAAAAGGAACCGGAAAGTAGATTTTTGTTTCAAAATGTTTACTTTTAAAAGACCTTTCTCTTAGCTACTTTAGATGTGAAAAAGTGGGGTTTAAACTTAATCGTTTGCTTGTTATAAACTGCACAGATAGTCTGTTACGTGTTCTATAACTTAGTTCCATTTTTTGACTTGTCACTTCCACTAACAAAGATTCATTATGAAGGTAAAATTTATGTATAATTATAAATGTGGCTTGATATTTTCATCTTATACAAACAATAAATTAACATTTCTTTTCATAACAAATTGTTTATGTTATGTATAATTTTTTTTAAGCCATTAGTAGTAGCTACTATTAATTAAATTTAATTAATTTCCTCGCTGAGGAAGTGTGTAAGCGGAAAAAAAATAATAATAGCTACTATTAATTTAATTAATTGATTATTAAAAAATAAATAATAAATAATAATTTTTAAATAATTTTTTTTTAAATAGTCAACATTTATTTTATGCAAAACACAATATTTATAATAAATATCATTTAGTTATTAGCCCAGGTTGATTTTTGAAGTGAAAACTTCTTTAGGCGCGTTGGGCACTATTTTGCATGGAGAAAAATGATTGAACTCGCATCACTGTAATCGTTACCATCCGGACACTTTTTTTTGCATGGAGAAAAATTATTGAGTTCACGTCACCGTCATCGCACGGAGACACTTTTTTTTAGGCTCCGTCACATCCCGCAATTATTTAACGTCCCATCTAATCTCCGCATTTATTTAAGGGTACGCAATTATTTAAGGTTCTATCAAATCTCCGCAAATATTTAAGGCTAGGCTACATCTTCGCAATTATTTAAGACACAGTCGCATCCCCGCAATTATCTAAGGCTAAGCCGCATCTCTGCAGTTATTTAAGACACAGTCGAATCTCCGCAAATATTTAAGGCTACAAATATTTTATTTAGACAATTCTGAAAAAATCAGCGGTTAGGTGCTACATTTTATGTCATCATAACTTTGCCATGTTCGGGGTGTCGGAAGCACAGAAATTACCAATAATATTTATTTAGGTCATAAATTTGTTTATTGCATCAAATCGATCAGTCTAGGGAATCCAATCCCGGGATCCCGAATCCCAGGCCGATTTACCCCTACGGCAATCCCAGGATTGTAAAGTGATAGTCCCGGGATTTCAGGATTAGGAAATTTTTACTTTTTAAGGTATTTTGACTGTTTAATCAATAAAATAATAGATTTTCTAAATAATTAATTATTTTTTATAGTATAATTAGTGAACTAAAATAAACAATCAACCAATGACTTGAATAAACAGCAATATTATTCGGGTAGTCGGATACACTTACGGATCTACAGACTTAGCGTAGTAAGAGTAGAAAGACGTCTGTGATTATTGTTTACGCGATGGTGATGTCATTAAAAGAGAGGGAAGTATTTATCCAGCTCCAGCTACACTTACACAACTTTTAAATCAATAAATTGAAAAAAGTATAAAAACTATTGAACCTGAAACATAGACAAAAACTGAACTTCTATGTACAGTAAGCTAAAAGAAATGGCTCTATTTGAAAATGGCGGAATGTGCAGTCTACACCTGTAGATGGCCTACAGATTACCTAATGTCCATTCCTCCTACCAGCGTAGAAGCAGAATGTGCATTTTCGGCAGCTGGTTACATCGCCAACAAACTAAGCAGTCGGTTTAATGACAAAACAATCGATGAACTTTTGTTCCTAAGAGATTATTTTCAAAAGGAATAAGTGCCCAAAATTAGTGTTTTAAGTTTGATTTATTTTATTGTTTTCATTTTTATATCACATTGACATGACAAAAGTAGGCTAATTTAGTTTATGCACGTAATATAATCATTAAAATATTTCTATTTTACTTATGACGTACATTCAGAACAAGAAAAGTAAAAGAAACTGTTGCATATCGGTTAATGCAGGAACGCAGTTTGGCTTCATTATAATGATTATACTGTATCAATTTTGTTTAAGTTTTATAAATTCAAATAATTTTAAAACCTAAACAGCTTTTTTATAAACATCTCAAGTGCGCAGAGTTTTCCTTGTTGCTAAAACGTATTACGGGATGATTAGTTGTTTTCATTAGGTACATCTTTTGCTTAGTATATTAACCATTCATTATTTAATTATGTAATGTATTTAATTTTGTTTATTTAAAAAATGCAACAGTTTAAGTATACAACTTATTTCCTAAAAACTACTGTGTAGCTTGTTTCATAGTTACCTACCTACCTGACCATTGACGTAAAATGTTTTTGCTCCTTTTAGCGTGATTAATGTTTATCAATATTTTTTTTAAACAAAAGCAATGCTAAATAAATATGGTTTATTTTGTTATAATGATGATTATTTAAATAATTCTAAGATGATTATTTAAATAATTCTAAATCATAACTACATGCTTTTATCAGTATAGTTGGAATTTGACCAATCCTACGATTGGTCCCGGGATTCGTTTTTGCGGTCCCGAAATCCCGGGATCGAAAATTTTGTCCGGGATTGGATTCTCTACCGGGATCTCAAAGGAAAACGTTGCGATACAAGAATTGTTGCAAATAAAAATGTTGTCCGACTCGAAGTAAATAAGGGATATACGAAGTTTAGGCAATCATAAACTTTTAAAGGCCTGGGCCCGAGACTATATGTGAGTTACCACTAATTAATCCCTGATTAGCGTTAATTTTCTATTTAACATAATAATATTTTTTTTAAATCAATTTATGAAGTGGTAAACCAGACGGATTTAAGGGGGTCAATTCATGAAAAAAAGTTTTTTTTAAAAAAATATTTTATTGCATAATTTTTAAGCCTGAAATCTCCTCTTTAATCTGATATATAACACTTTATAGTACACCTTATATTTAATCCTCTTTTTTTATTTTTACGACGCATACTTTCTCAACTTGAGTGAAATGAGATTGATTGAGATCACCCACAAAACTCTCTGGCGTTAGAATCGTTTTTTCCTATATGCCTTTATCATTATTGTGAAGAATTACTTTTCTTGATGTTGGTACACCTGCCTACAGCTGTTGCTGTAGCTTCTTCTTCTTTTTCTTAGTTACCTTTCTGTTTATTTGTGACTGTGACACTTGATTGTTGTTTATGGTTATGTTATAAGTGGAGTAAAGTTTTGTAAAGTGGAGTAAAGTGTTTTATTACTGTGTAGTAGTGAATATTTAACTTCAATATGCCTCGTAGTTGTAGAGTATTTAAGAAAAGAAAGTATTACGGGAAAGGATATGTGAAAACAGTCCAGAATACAACACCTGGGAATTCACAGGCTAGGCCTACGTCAAGTTCTTCGTCTGGGAAAAAACTTAGTGAGTCTCTAAACTGGTACAGTGAGTACAAAAGTGATGGATTTCAATACACCATTCTTGATCTAAATACACTAGAACAAACAGTAAATAAAATTGCATCTTGTAAAACTTGCAGTTCTCCTCTAACAATAAAAAAACATAATGTATGTGGGTTAGCCTGCGATATTTCTATTGTGTGTACACATTGTGAAGGCATGGTAAAGTTTGGTAATTGTGGAAGTGTTGTATATAGTCAAGAGGTTAAAACCAAGGAGGGTACAAATAAGAAAGTAGAACATAAGTTGTATGACTTGAATATTAGATTAGTACTTGGCTTACGGGCTGTAGGAAAAGGTAAAATCGCTGCGGAAAAACTTAGTGCTGTAATGAACTTAGGCCATTCTGTTAGTCGATTCTTCCTGTATGTGGAATACTTGAGTAAATGTGCCAAAGCTGTAAGTAGGGAGGCAATGCAAAAGGCTGTAATAGAAGCTGTTGCAGAAAATGGTCAATGCTCTGATATAGCTATCGCAGTAGATGGAAGCTGGCAGCGAAGAGGTCACAGGTCGCTGAATGGTATTGTGTCGGCTACCTCACTAGCAACTGGAAAGGTTTTAGATGTTGAGGTCATGACAAAGTTTTGCCTGTGCAAAGGAAAATTAGGTGGTATTCATGACACAAATTGCACCGCTAACTTTAGCGGCTCAAGCGGAGCCATGGAAGTAGAAGGAGCGATGAAAATCTTTCATCGGTCTTTATCACAGAACACCGTACGTTACTTGCAATATCTTGGCGATGGTGACAGCAAGGCTCATGCTGCTGTTTGCCAAAGTAAGCCCTATGGAAACTGCAATATTGAAAAAATTGAATGTATAGGGCATGTACAAAAAAGAATGGGATCACGCCTGAAATCATTGAAGGTAAAGACCAAAAAGCTCCCGGATGGTAAATATTTAGGAGGTAAGGGGCGGTTGACCGATTCGGCTATACTTCAGATTCAGAAGTACTATGGCCTAGCCATTAGAAGATCTACTAATAGTGTAAGTGAAATGAAAAAAGCAATCTGGGCTGAGTACTTTCACATCATGTCATCTAATGAGGCACCACAACATGGGCTGTGCCCTGACAATGATGAAACATGGTGCAAGTTCCGAAAGGCAATTCAAAATAAAGAGAAATATGATCACACAAAACATTTTCATTTATCAGCAGACATAATGTCATTTATAAAACCAATATTCAAAGATCTGACTGATGAGAATCTGTTGAAAAAATGTTTGATGGGAAAAACCCAGAACCCCAATGAATCATTCAACCACATAATTTGGACATATATTCCAAAAAATATATTTGTAAGGATGACAACAATGCAATTGGGAGTTTCTATGGCAATCTGTGATTTTAATGATGGAGGTGTAGGGATATGCAAAATTCTAAAAAACTGTGGCCTAAATCCAGGAGACCACTTAGTGACTGCTATGGAGAGGATCGACACCTACCGGATTAGGAAATCAGATAAAGCGCAAGAAGAGCTTGAGAAAAAAAGCAGGCAACATAAGAGTTTGCTAAAATGAAGATTAGAAGATAAGTATGAAGAGGAAGAGGGTGACCAACCATCCTATGCACCAGGATTTTACTAAGGTGAAAAAAATTAACATTTTATGTGATATTTTACTTACTTTTCTGTTTATTGGAGTTTTCCGAAACTCCTGTTTTTCTACATATTTGTACCTTTTTCTCAAAAAGTAATAAAGCTATCTTCTTGAAATTTTTTGTGTAGTTTCTACTAACATAGACAAGCAACTGGAATCTCAAAAAACTATCAAAATGTTTTAATTTTTTTCACAAAAAAAGTTTTTGTAATTTTTTTTATTAAAATTTTTGGACATATTTAAAAAAAATCACAAAAAATAATTAAAAAAGGTAAAACTTCCTTTTCTTAGATTCCAGAAGTGTAAGAAGACCTATACTTTCAAAATATAATCACATAATCACAGAACTGGGATATATATTTCCATTCTCATAAAAAAGGAACATTAGTTAACATGTAGGAAGATAGGGCGAATTGACCCCCTTAAGGAGTTTAAGAATTCCATGAAGTACAATTGAACGTTGTTTGTTTCTTCAGGTTGGACAGAATCAGAACTGAGGTAAACTTTTTCCTCTCCTGGTAACATATTGTAAATGACATACACATTAATTGTTGTACCTCATCGTTTTTTGGACATAAAATCACCGTTATAAAATTCCAAAACATTTGGTACATTGATTTCTGTGACATTGAATATGGTGTTAATAAGATTATCGTAATTACCATAACAATTTTTCTCCTTCTCCTTCTGCGATCTGTGATGGGTTCCAATGGTGTGGTACACCCTCTGGTTCGAGGTCTTCCTCTTGGCCTGCCTGTTGTGGCCCTCGGCATCGTATAGACCTAAACATATAAATGTTAAAATAGACGAAAAATAGCTTCAAATTAATGTTTTCGTTAAAAAGCTGATTCAAAACACTTTCATGTGACAGTTTATAACGATTTACGTTGATTTAATTTGTGTGATCGATTACACCTGCATTTAGAATGTTTTCATTAGGAATCATTTATAAACTTACATATGAAAGGGTTTTAAGCAATATTTTTAACAACTTCGTTATTTGTTTTACTGTATAATTTCATCCTCCTAAAAAATGATTTGATATATTTTCAACAAAAAACTATTCCACAAAATCGGTTCAGTAATTAATGAACCAGTTTTCTAGCCTCTTATAAAACTTGTTGAAATAAAAATAGCAGGCTGTGGAAATACACGCCTCAAATTTCACTGACTAAAACTATTTGCAAATAAAACACACAAAGTGTACAAAAGCAGTTGACTGAAATAAACATAAAAAACATCAGCCTTTTATCCTAAAATAAATAAAAATTCTTTCAAAACTCAGTAAAAAAAGAACGTTAGGACTGACATAACTATAGAAACGGATGTTTGATCACTAAATCAACTGTACTTTGATTGTTCTACCACAAAGGTTGATAAATAATCACTGAATGGAACTAACTGAACGTGTGAATGCTATCGGTTAGTATATATTAGGGATGGGTCGATTTTCAAATTTATCGATTCCCGATTATATCGATTCCAATGACCATAAAATTGTAAAGGGAAGTAACCATTGTTATTTAATTTCAACTGCATGGTTCTTTGACGTTATTGTTATTTGTTATTATTGTTATTGAACTAAGAGGAACTTACATAAAACTGCTGATTCAGATTCATTAAAAGATATGTATGTATATATTTTGTCATTATACTGCACCGAAAAAGCTGTTTTCTATCTGCATAGACCAGGGTGGAAAGCCAAGGGACAGAAAATAAATCACACATAATTCTCAGTTATCTCAGTAAATTGTAATCACATTCCCGGTCATTTTATCGCTTAAACCTCCAAGTGGCAATCCGCACAATTGTGTGGTCGTGGACAACGCAACTTGTATTTAATATTTCATCCACAATTTTTTTTATAAGTTTTACTTATTTACCTTAACGAAGGCAGGTACAACAGCTATAAAAATGTTTTACATATTTACCTGAACAAAGCCATGTACGACAGCTATAAAAAAGTTTTATTTATTTATCATAACGAAGCCAGGTACAACAGCTACAAACAAGTTTTACAAATTTAACCGGAACAAAGACAGTTACGACAGCTATAAATAGATTTACCTGTCCGAAGCCAGGTACAAAAGCTATACAAAAGTTCTACTTATTTACCAAAATGAAGCCGGGGACGACAGCTATAAACAAGTTTTACTTATTTATTTGAATGAAGCCAGGTAAGACAGCTATAAAATAGTTTTATATATATACCTGAACGGAGCATGGTACAACAGTTATAAACAAGTTGTACTTATTTACCTTAACAAAGCCAGGTACAACAGCTACAAACAAGTTTTACTTATTTATTTTAATGAAGCCAGGTACGACAGTTATAAAAGTTTTACTTATATACCTGAACGAAGCATGGTACAACAGCTATAAACAAGTTGTACTTATTTACCTTAACAAAGCCAGGTACGACAGCTGTAAACAAGTTTTACTTATTTATCTGAACGAAGCCAGATACGACAGCTGTAAACAAGTTTTACTTATTTATCTGAACAAAGCCAGGTACAACAGCTATAAAATAGTTTTACTTATTTACCTGAACGAAGCCTGGTACGACAGCTATAAAAAAGTTTTACTTATTTA
>JAGFPH010001876.1:204800-224513 GCA_018207615.1 Philaenus spumarius
CTGAACGAAGCCTGGTACGACAGCTATAAAAAAGTTTTACTTATTTACCTGAACGAAGCCTGGTACGACAGCTATAAAATAGTTTTACTTATTTACCTGAACGAAGCCTGGTACGACAGCTATAATAAAGTTTTACTTATTTACCTGAACGAAGCCAGGTACGACAGCTATAAAATAGTTTCACTTATTTAAAAACGTTGAAAACAGTAAAAAAAAACTAAATAGGTATTGCTTGACATACATTTTAGGTCATTAAAAAGTATATTAACTCATTTGAACAAAATCATACTTGTTGTCTATGGCGAATGTTACAACGGTTTGTCCCAGTCCAGTTCACGATAATCTGTGGCGAAAAACAGTGCGATGCTCAGTGACGCTCGGTAGCGAACGTGTTAATGTAATTATAAAAATTACATTGTTTTATCTGTCCAAACAATACTGTGCTGTCATTTGATGTAGTTCAAATTAACTTTATCTACAAATATGTTATGGACCAATACAATCAGCCTTGGCATTTTTGCACATACATACTCGCCGTGGAACTAAAAAGGTTAATAATCACTAACTTCACCCAACTAACAGTGCCTTCTGATTTCAAATACAACAGCTTAAATACAGTAATGAAGAAAGATTAACTTTGGTACATACCAGTTCCTCTTCATCAGCATCAGGATCAGTTTCACACTTTACGAAATCAAACATTACTCGTTCCTGTAACACACATGCAATATTTATAATACACATGTGTAACGTGCTGCCTCCTTGCAAGCCGTTTACAAACAATTTATTAATAGAAAACAAAAAAAATGAAAAATAAAAATTTAATTTTGACAAAAATATTTCTAAGTTATTTTTAAAACAAAAAAAAATACCTTTACTGTGTAACAATTATTTATTATTTCCTACCTTCAATCCATTTACTTATTTAATTAATCAAATTATCATTTCAAAATATTACAACACCTTAATCCCAATGAAAATAAACAAACATAACCCCAAAATTGAAGTTAGGTTATGTTTTGATCACATCTGTTACTCAACAGTTGATCATTGAAATATCTGTTACACATAAAACTGTCTTATCTATGACTGCAGTTCTCTGGTTAAAAAATGGACTCGTCCAGAACCATGGCCGCCATGTTGTTCACATGACAACTTTGGCTCCAAATCGCCTTCCTCACCGAAGACTGCCGCCATTTTATTTCACACAAAGAAAAAATAAAAACTGAATTTATAATTTAAAACAAGGTTCATTACCACAAAGTACTTCTGGAAAGGATAAAAACTCAAATTAAAAAGTCATAGTGGTTGGCATTAATATTTTACTGTATCATTTTAAATTGCAAAAAACACACATTAATCATTAAATCAAATTGGCAATTTATCATCTCAACTATTGCAATCAGACACTCAAACACACAAATTCATTATTAATAATTTCACCTTAGATATACAAAAACTTATATTGATAAATTATTCAAATGCAGACTTGGTTAAATTAATTTACTACTTACGATTCTTTGTTTTATAGTGCACTTTAAAGAGATAGATATGAATTTACAAAAGAGAAAAAACTTACAACACATGTGAATTTAATTTAAATAGAAAACCCCATTATTCGTTAGTTCGTCGCACTTTAGCCACGTAGATTTTGATTCACTATAGCACTTGTTATAAAATCTTTATGTAAAGATTTTGAAGCCACGCCACGCGAGCACGCAAACTTTCAAAGTTGCTATTTTTGAGACAATTTACGAACAATTTTCACGTTTTCGTTATCGTACGATATACAGCACTGTCTTTACTCCTCTTTAAACATATTTAAACGGTAGCTGTACTTTAACTACCGCAAATAAGCACTTGTTAAAACATTTTGCCGGACTAAAAGCAAAACATGTCTGTTCTGTACTGGAATACTGTTGCAAGAAGAAAGCTCGATGCTCCTTCTTCCTCGTTCTCTGTTCCGATCACGCCACGTTGCGTCATACAACCCAGGAGACCAATGGGAAGCTGTTCTCCAGGCTACCAATGAGAAGCTGTCTTTCCAGGGGACCGTAAATATGTCTCTCTACAACTACCTTTGTATGTTACCAACATCTCGGACAAAAATTCTGTCTCCATCATAGATGAATCACACAGGCTTCCAACATAATCTATCAAGTTTATTTCTTTCAATGTCTGAAATAGTCTTTCGATATTTATTCATCACTGTCTAAGAACTTAGTGGACCATAGCTTCAAACCCTCCAATACCTTTTAAATGTTTTTCATATTTTGACACATCATGAAACATAATTTAAATATTTAAACAAAACTGAAATTAAACATGAAGTTAATATTGTGTTTGATTTATTCTGAATTATCAATTAATGTCTGCATTTCCCTTTGAATTTCTATGTTCATTAATATTATGAAATAACTAAATCTTTTAAATTAGGCTAATGTCCAAAATTTACCTTATGACCCTTTTTACGTTATACTACTATTTTGATGTTTAAAAACCCTGAAACTCACATGTATTACACATGCAAAAAATACATTTTATGGAAATGACCAATCAGTTTTATTACTAGGCCTGTAAATATAGGCCTACTAATAGTTAAATATAATATCTATTTACGTTTACCACTATGTATTTATATTATAATCACTGTACTATGGTTTAGTATAAATAAAAAATCAATGATGTGTGACCCAGTGGGCATGGATGTATAATTATACAATTATATTTATCTCAACATCAGAGAGTCGAGAGACTTACGTTGAGTCGATATACGGGAGTCATAAGATGGGCATCTCATACTGTGTTTTTTAAATGTGTTGTGTGTTTGTGGATGTGTATTAAATGTTTTGATGACCTGCATGCATAGAGGGATGTTCTGATGATGAGATAAATATCTCGAAACGCATCAAAAACTTAAACAAAGAGGTTCCCTGACAAAAAATAAAAGGTATTGTACTTTATTATATATACTAGCTGACCCGGCAATGCTTTGCTATTGCTTAATTTGAAACTTTGAAAGCCTGTAATTCGTATCCCTGAGGGCCGATGTAAATTATAATGGGCCTCTGCTCATTGCTTGATTTACCTAACCTAAAATTATATTCATTTTTTGATCCAAATCAGTTGTTGATCAAAATCAGCTGTTTTAAGTTCTTCATACGAACAGCTGTTTCTGATAAAATCAAAAGAAATATTTCTTCTTCTTCCTTAAGATTGACCTTCCATAAGATTAACACTGAAACTTTGAGGGCCACTGGGGCGTAGCCCTGGTGTCCTAGGACTTTGGTAAATGGCCTAAAACCTTCCCAGGGTTAACCTGTGTTACTATGCAAAATTTCAAAGCAATCGGATGGACGCATAAAGGACAAACATACAGACAAACGTACATACATTGAATTTTATATATATAGATTAATGACCTGGATACTGGAAAAATGAATTCATTATTTTTTCTGTTTGAATTTGTATTTGCTTTGACAGCCAAAAATTTTAATATTTGATTTTTTTACACGTGTAACACAAATGTACAATTAAAAAAAATATATCTTTATTTAACAATTTATTTATGCAAATCTTAATTTCAGGAGGTCTAAGTTTGTGAATACATACAATTAAAAGTAAATTTTCTTTTTATATAACGTTCAAGAGTTCTTTCCAATTAGATATAATAAGTAAATTTGTATGCTCAAAGTCTTAATTATTTCTTTCACATTTCTTTCTAAAATATATATTTACATAAGTAATTATAGTTTTCTGAAAAGCCAACGCCGCGCGAATAAATCACATTGAAAGACTCAACTTTGTCCTTTCTTTGAAGCTCAATGACACTCGACCGGGATATTTTGACAACAATATAGAGATACCTTTGGATTCGTCAAAATTTTAATTTCCTAAAACTGCCATCCAATCAAAAGTCACTTGTATAGTTCCAAAGATATGGAATTGTCTGTAAACTTTGCAATTGGACAGATTTCAACCAATAAAACAGCACATTTTGCTTTCGAGATATTTCTTAGAATTCGAATTATTTGAATTGACTTGTTTATACCTATTTATAGTCCAAAGTTCAATTTTTCGTTTGGTGTAAAGCAAACCATATTCACTTGTTCGTACATTGCTGAGAAATAATGACAATTGGGAAATTCAAAACTCTTGAAGTGTCACTTCCAACGGTTTTTCACACAAAACATCGTATTTGATGCGTCCGTGAGAAGTTTAATTCGTTTGATCTAATTTTGTGATTCAATTAAAACTAAGTCAAATACTTTTATGGAATAATAATTTACAAGTATACAGTTCAATTCTTTGATTTATTCTCTTCAGTTTCTTATAATACTTCATTTTTGGGCAAAGGATATATTCCTAAATTACTATTCAAACTAGGTCTAGTTTTGTTAGTAATCTTGTAGTAGAAACATAAAAACGTGTTTTCAAAATAAAAAATTTGAAATTGATAAATATTTTTATACTGTTCTTTTTAGAACTAAATTATGAAACTTTTGTACATTTTCAAAAAAATTACAAAAAATATTTACTACATTTTATGTAGGCCTAAAGTTGAACGTTTTCCTTTCATAACATATTTTGTTTCTTGAGCTAACTTTGTAAATTTTACATCTATAATTTTTTACTGGCATATATATACATTCTTTGAACCTTTCTCTACAAAAAAGATACAGAAAACTTTTGAATTGGGGTTCATTTACTATTTTTGGCAAATTTTTGAAAAAATGCTTGCAAATGAAAAAATAGCCATTTTTGTAACATTGCCTGTTCTAGGGTTAATAATATCTTTTTGGTTATCTTTTAAACAGTTTTTTTTCTGAACATTTTCAATTACGTTCTATAAATGTTTACTTTACTATAAATATTTTCTGTTATATTTATCTATTAATCTGTATTTCATTCAACTCCGAATGGAAGTGTGTGTGTAAAGAATTTTTAATAAAGGATTTGGCTATAACACTCTAGTCATTTTACGTATACGATATTGTCCTTTTATGGCTTAGGGTTTACTATTTTTTCTTTTAAAACTCATTACTTTCACTTATTTATAGTCCCAGTCCTTTATGGTATTTGTTTTTGACATAATTGTTTTTGAATACATTTAAAAATATGTAACTATCAAATATTTTATGTTTATTTTTACCATTCATTTTTGTGGTCTCCATTTACAAAGAATATTACAACATATAGTTTTCTCTACTATTTTAGAGATGGTAGCAGGGTTGCCACCTTTAAATTAGGGAAAAATCGGGACGGGATACCCCGCCCTCAGAAAAAACACACATTGGCCAAATCTTAGATCCAGCCCCCAAAGCAGAATATGTTTTATCTTTCTGCAACGGTCAGTGCCAAGACGAAAAACTTTCTGCGAGTGCGGGCGTTTTAGTAATAAATTTAATCATAGAGGTTTTATAAGTGAATAAGTAAGCAATTCACAAATGATAAATTCTTTGTGTTTATTTAACTAAGTAATTATTTTAATTTCTATAAAATTATAGATATACCTTAAAACTTCTTTAATCATTAATTTTATTTTACATTTTCTTATATTTTGAAACATGGCAAGGATTCATTAAAATTTTCTTGGATTCTCCTTACATCTTTGGATGTTACTGCTTGGAACATTAATTTATTTTTTGAGTTTGGTTTGAAATGGTTGTAGTACCGAGTCCAGTATTTCTGACATAGGGCAAGTTTCAAAAATTGTCTGTTTCCTTTGTAACCATCAGCAAGAGGTCCATTAGTCATTATGTAAGCTAACATTTCTGTAGTGCCAATCTCTTCATATGATAAATCGCTGGCAGCAGAGCTTTTAATCATTACATTGGTAATGACAGTCCCCCATCTCAATATTTTTCAAATCACGCTCCACGCATCAATAGCAATCCACATCTTGATTGACTAATGGACAAGTTAAACTAGTTGTTTATTCGACTAGTCCCTTATGTAATCGATTAGTCGGTTGCTACGGAAGGACTAGTCGATTAAAAACCGCAGGTATAATGATAGTCAGAATGTCATTTGAAATGGAAAGACTAGAGAAACAGACCGACTAGTGTACAATGATAAGTATTTATGTCTCGTACAGAGAAGATAAAATAGTAATAGTTGTACTAGTCGTGAAGATCGAGTTAAAATTTTCGTTTATGGTAGGGATGGGTCTATACCAAATTTTTCAATTCTCGATACCGATACCTATGAACAAAAAGCAACCAGTAACTCAACTAGGCCTAATTATTTGTAATAAATACAATCTCAGCGTATGGCCGTGAAAAAAATCGATGCCCGTATACAATTTGTGTCAACTTTATGAACTACCATTGTTGAAATACAACGACAAATTTTTAAAAAAGAATACAGCATCCGAATATTATTAGCGCTAATTTTATAAAACGTCAGCATTAAAACACAATTTAATATACAACAGCGTAGGCCTATGTCCATAAAAAAACCTACTCCCATGAACAATAATTTGTTCTTGTTTCTATGAAATACCGGTGTTAAAACTTAATTTAATTACAATGGGTAAAGTCCGCGAAAATGTTATTTAGATGACACTTGTAAAATTCGGACAAAGTGGAAATTAAATGTCGCTATTTGCGGGAATAAATAGCAAGTAAAGCAAAGGCACTTCATCGGGACTCCAACAAAAAACAAATAACGGGTAACGTAAATCCCGAAAATATCCAAAATGTTTTACACTTCCTAAAAAAAAAAATTATTATACTTTAAATACTTTTGTTTACCGATCTATTAAATGTATAACATTTCGTCACAGTAGACACCCTATTTCTATAAATAGACACGATAAGAAACGAATCCGTAAGTGGTTGACCTTGAACCTACTTTACCTTCCTGTGTACAAATAACTAATCCGTATGAATATAAATAAAACAAAACAATTGCCTCATCATTTTACTTGGGAAAATGTCTACATACAACAAACTAAGAAAGTTTTACAGTTTTTCCTACTGATATTTATTGTTAAATGCTGAATTGGGATTAAATACCGAGAATGTGACTGCAAATACCGCAGATTACATTAAAAATACGGAGAACTAGCAAGACCGACAATGATATAAATTGAGTATCTCTCGATATAAAGTATCGGTAGTATCGACAATCGACCCATCCCTAGTTTATGACCTGCAAAAAACTTTTATTCTATATACGATATCTTTCTGCAGCCCTCATTTTCGTTCTGCGACAATGTCGCACCGTCGCTCGTTGTTCTGCTTTGGGGGATCCAGCAAGTCCAGACAAGTAAGATTTTACCCATGCTATTGCATTATTTGAAAAGTTATATTTTAATTTGTCTATTAAAATATTGTGACAACACAATCGAAGGCCTTTGATAGGTCGCAAAAAATACCAACAGTACTCCCCAAATCCTCCATACCTTCAACAATCTCTTTTACCAAGCTACAAGCATCTGAAATTGTGCTACAACCCGTTCTAAACCCAAACTGTTCTCTAATAAGGATATCAAAATGTATAAAGAACATAATTTGATTATACATAACTCTTTCAAAAATCTTTGAAACCGATGGCAACAATGACACAGGTCGATAATTATCTATATTCCTCTTGTCCCCACTTTTAAATAATGGTTTAACTTCTGTATATTTAAGTTGATATGGGAAGACACCATATTGTCTTTAATGCTGATTTACAAATTTCAACTCCTCTTCATTATACGATTTACATTACTGACAGGAGGTACTTGGTAGAACATCATTTAAATGAAAAAACAAACACAATTTTTATAGCCCAGTATATAGAGGATAAAAAAGGGGTTCAGCTTACATTAATTGTGGTAAAAGATTTTTTTCTAGAATTGTTTGGTATGGTGTGGGTATGCCAAATCTAATTTTGCGACCTCGAAAGGGGGGGGGGGGACAACTTTTGGGGGGCAAAAAAACCTAATAATTTTCAGACTTTTTCCAGTTTTTCGCTTATAACTAAAAAACGGTCCATATTATGTAAAAACTAGATCTGTAGTAAATTAAAGAGGACAAAATTTCGCGTTGACTAAAAAAACAAAGTTCAAAATTGGTCCATAGTTCGATTTTTAATGGGGATCCAAAAAATAGCAAATTTTTCCAACTTTGCCAAAAACTGTGTTTTACCCATTTTTAATGTGCTGTAACTTTCCAACATCAAATTTTATCACTACCCCCCTCCCTAAAAGTTGTAGAGCATCGATTCCTTGAGTTAAAAAAACACCGATTTTTCTAAGTTAGCTGATTTTGAAATTTTGTCAACTCATAAAGCAAAATTGGGGAAAACCTTAAATTCACACAATCTGGGTTTCGCTCTTTTTCGATGTCTATGAGTCCGGAAATCAATTCTGAGGCTTAGGTATGTCATCTGAATGCATCTGGAAATTATTTTTAAAGAATTTTGTGAAATTTTAAAATGTAAATAATTATTCATGACTTTTTTTACCTGTAGTGCTGGTTTCTTGTTCACTAAATATACCAGGTGTCTTGAAAGTCCCATGACCCCCTTTAACTTTTGTGTTTGTTAAAACAAACAAATATCCCTTAGGAAACGATACTAACTTAACCCAAAGTATCTTTTGAAGCAATCGGAAATTTTGAGTGTCCCCTAAAAATGGGGGATTTTGGGAGCAAGTCAAAATTTTTAAATGGGAAGGATGGTCATGTGATACCTCATTTTAAAGGTCTATTTAAGACTAGGAAAATGACATAAAGAAAATAAAAATCGGACCACCCAAAACAAAATGGCGGCCAAAAACGTGTTGAAATTAATCAACATAAAGTTGCTAATATCTCGAAAAGGAAGAGTTTTTAGAAAAATATTCAAGAGACAAAAAATGTTTATTTAAAAGTGCTTGACCTAACATATTGCTTCCAAATCGATTTCTTAAATTTAATTTTTTACAAAATTTTCTTCTAAGATGTAGGAGTCGACTTAAAATTTTATCAATACCTCCCTCTCCCTAAAAGTTGTAGAGCATCAATCCTTGAGTTCAAAAAGTACCGATTTTTCTAAATTGAGATGATTTTGAAATTTTCTCAACTCATAAAGCAAAATTGGGGAAAACTTAAATTCACACAATCGGGATTTCGCTCTTTTTAGATGTCTATGAGTCCTGGATTTAATTCTGACTACATTCTGAGTCTTCGCTATGTCATCTGAATGCATCTCAAAATTTTTTACATAATATGGACCGTTTTTTAGTTATAAGCGAAAAACTTGAAAAAGTCCGAAAGTTTTGAGGTTTTTTGCCCCCCAAAAGTTGTCCCCCTCCCTTTCGAGGTCGCAAAATTAGATTTGCCATACCCACACCATACCAAACGATCCTAGAAAAAAAATCTTTTACCGCAATTAATGTAAGCTGAAACCCCCTATATACTGGGCTATTAGTTAATTCTACAAAATTTATTGAGTCTTGCTGACCGTGGTTTCGCAAGCGACAGCATTTACAAGGCAGCTAATCGTAGACTAAGGAAAATATAGAAAAGTCATATACATATTACAACATAGAGCAGTTACTTCGCTAACAAACAAAAGTAAAGGGAAAGGGTATAGTGGGAGACCTATGGTCATAGGGAAGACAATGATTTAAACGAAGGTACGTTTGATTGTTCTTACAGTAAAAAGTTGGTTTACATTGATTTTTCTTTTCTAATATATTCTTAACCGCGTCTAACCTTACCAATGCAGTTGATTTTATGCCATTTTGGGGCGGTTTTTATTAGAAACATCTGTTGGGAGTAGAAGTAATTTAGCATTATTTTTTACTTTCTCACTACACTATAGTATAGAGAAAGTATAGTGATCGCAAAAAAATAGCGATGTTGAGATTTTTGTGGAAATATCCGTTTTGGGACCCCCTGAGTCCAAAAAAGTGGTTTTTACAAAATGTCTGTCTGTATACAAAGCTAGAGCGAAAACTATTTGATCGATTTCAAACAAATTTGCACCAGACATGTCAAGTAAGCCTGTATGGATGCACGAAAAACGGTTTTGAAAAAGAACCCCCTTTTTGGCAAAAAACCCCCCAAAAAATCAGTTATTGTTTTATAAAAAAACGGCTCTAACGATTTTGATAAAATTTGGCTTATTTGTAGCCTTTAATGTACACTACCATATGCAAAAAACCGCATCTTTCTAAAAATTCTCGTTTAGCTAATAATAATAACTGATTTTTGGGGTTTTTTGACCATAAAGGGGGTTGTTTTTCAAAATTTTTCAAAATCTTTTTCGTGCATCTATAAAGGCCTAATTGACGTGTTTATTGCAAATTTGTTCGAAATCGATCGAATAGTTTTCTCTCTAGATAATAATAATAACATTTATTATTTAATCTTTTACTTAATCACCTCTCCTACCAAACCTACAATTATGAAGCACAGTGAATCTGTTTACTAATTTAAATATGTTTGTGAGAAAGTATGTGCCACCCTGGTACCGTTCATTATAAGTTAGATTTTAATATTTTTTAATCTAGTTTTTAACAATAAATTTTGTAGAATTAACTAAAAATTGTGTGTTTGTTTTTCATCGTCTTCATTAGTTTATCTGGCATACAGACATAAAAACTTTTAAAACAAATGTAGCCTACACTGAAATGTTTGCTTATCCGAAGTTAAAGGGACCAGCCCCTTTACACATAATCCAAATTTGCAGTTCTTCAAAATAATTATAACTGTAGATGTTTTAAAATATTCTAAGAGCAATTTAAATTTGTATTGATTGCATTCAAATTTCCACAACTCTTGAGATTTTTAAAATTTAACTTATAATAATATAACTATTGCTTTTTTAACTTATAAAATTTACCTCACTTGCAGAAAAGATATAAACATTTACAAAGCCCACTATTAAAAAATTAATTATTTTTGCACTTAATAAACTAATTTTTATTGAACCAGCAAAAAATCTACAATTTCTTGCTTGATATAGTTTTACTTTCCCACCATACTATAGTATAGAGAAAGTATAGCGATCGCAAAAAAAATCAATGTTGAGATTTTTGTGGAAATATCCGTTTTGGGACCACTCTTTTTGAAAAAAAAAAACCCAAAAATCAGTTATTTTTTTTAATAAAAAAACAACTCTAACGATTTTGATAAAATTTGGCTTATTTGTAGCCTTTAATGTAGCCTACCCTAACATGTGCAAAAAACCGCATCTTTCTAAAAATTCTCGTTCAGCTAATAATAATAATAATAACACATTTTGTGGGGTTTTTTGGCCATAAAGGGGGTTGTTTTTCAAAACCTTTTTTCGAGCATCTATACAGCCCTAATTGACGTGTTTGGTGCAAATTTTTTCTAGATAATAATAATAATATTTATTAGTTAATCTCCTACTTTAATAAATCACCTCTCCTACAATTATGAAGTCACAGTGAACTGAGAAGTGTGTGCCAGTTCCTGGTACCGTTTATTAGTACTGTATTCAAATTTTCAAACACAATGAAAATAAACTCAATAAATTAATAACAATATTTTAATTAGCTTAATATTGTATATTAACCTACCTAGTCCCTACTGTTGACATACTATTAGTACAACCAACAGACTAATAAATGAATGGAATTTATTAATACAATGATGTTAGCTCTAAAAACTAATTCAAATAATCTTAGTCTATACTCATCTATACTCATATTATAAAGAGGTAAAGTTTGTTTGTTTGTTTGTTTGTTTGTATGTAGGGGGTAATCTCTGGCACTACTGAACCGATTGAAAAAACAGTTTTACTAATAAAAAGCTACACTATCCCTGAGTAACATAGGCTATCATTCATTTCGATAAAAACCTTTTTTTATTCCAATATTTGTAAATTTAGTCGGTAAAAATTCTTAGGTTAGGCCCAGAATGATAAATCAACACATGTATTTACATTTATTACCATAGCAACCAATTAATAACAGATAATATTAACTGTTAGCTCCAATATTTCCATTAACAGCTGATTTCAAAATTTTAAGCAATTATTGATGTATTTCTAGCTTTTAGGTTAAGGGTTTTAAGTGTAGACCTGAGCCTTGCTGGTTCTTTTAACCATTATTATAACTGCTGTTATAAAATATAAGAAATAATTTAATTTGAACATTTGACATTATTTACCATCTTAGTTTTGAGGTTATCATTAATTCTACACCTTTATTATAAATAAAACATAACATATGTTTTTAGAAGGTTACATTGGGGGTTGGCGTGCGGAGCACGCAGGGGTCTCCCCTAGTATATATATAAAAGCCAAAACCCACTAACTCACTCATCACGATTTCTCAAAAACTACCGAACGGATTGGAATGAAATTTGGTATGTAGCTTCCTCTAGGGCCATAGGTGCTCACTAAGAAAGGGTTTGAAAAAATTCGAAATTTTAGGGGGGTTTTTGGGGATCAAAGTTATTAAATCACGATTTCTTCAATACTACCGAATGGATTGGAATGAAATTTGGTATGTGGCTTCCTCTAGGGCCATAGGTGCTTATTAAGAAAGGGTTTGAAAAAATTCGAAATTTTAGGAGGGGTTTGGGGGGATCAAAGTTACTAAAATCATAATTTCAGATCTTTTATTATTATGACAATAGTGCTTTAATTATTTAAGATCTATATATATAAAAGCCAAATACCACTCACTGACTGAACACTTAAAAAGAATACAATTACGTTAAAAAGACTGAAAGTACCAACCACCACGGGCAACGCCGTACGGGTCAGCTAGTCTTAGTATATATACAATCGATCCGGCCTCAGGCCAATGTAGTTAATTTAGTAAAGTTCCGTAAATATAAAAATTCAGATTTGTAAAAAACTTTGTTTTAAAACTTACGTCCTCATGCGTCTCCAAAGGTTCCTCCACAACTTCCAACTTCACCCTATAATCACAAACATTTCAATAATAATTGACTTTACACAACAATATTGTTTTAAGAGTTACAAGTTCTTATGTTTTTTTAAAGTACACCACTAAAACCACATGATTATTGGAAGTTCCAGGCAGTGGCGTAGCCCCACCCCGAAATTTTCCACTTTTTTTTTAGAACAAGAATTTATTTTTGTTTCGTAATTGCAATATTTAAATTTCCTGGTTTGCATCGATCATGTATTTTTAAGAATTGAAATAGCAAATAGAGTTGTGCATAATATATGAATATGCTTTAAATTGGTATCCCTAAACTTAGCTTGAGCCTCGTTGCATCGTGGGCCGGTTAGCTCACTGAAGGGAACAACAAACAGCGTCGACGTCTGCCCGCCGCGCCGCCATTACTCATGCATACAGCATACATACAGGTGCAGTGCAATATTGTTCTGAGTGAGTGACTTTGTTGAATTTAAAACCTAACTGAGAAACTCCATGGGTGAAGAAAGGCTAACAACACTTAGACCTTTTATCTATTCATCGAGATGTCAACACTGACACCGACGAAATTATCAATCAATATTCAAGAAATTGTAGAAGATTAAATTTTAGTTAGGAATAGAAAGTTGGTGTACTTTTTTCATTGAATTATATGATGAACTGTCCTAAAGCTTTTCATTAAAATTAAATAAAACTTTATTTGTCCTATTTTTTTCCGAATTTATTCCATAGAGTAAAGGTTAATATCAAAAGTGTAAAATTTAAAGTACGGTAAATTTAAAGTGTTTAAGTTAAAGTTTATTTTATTGTAACTTTATTATGCTACATAATGAAGTTATTTGGTTACATAAAAAAGGCTACTTGATAAAGGGAAATACTTTTAAAATTTGATAACCCCAAATCGTTTTTAATCTAATTTTTTATAGTTTAAACCTACAATAGTAATAAATTTGCAAAAAATTAACATAAAAAGTAGATCAAAACTAGGTTTTAGAGCTATTAAATTTCAAAAATACCCCCAGACCACCTGGTGCTGGGCTCCCCTCCAAAATCAAATCCTGGTTACGCCACTGGTTCCAGGTCTAAAAATAGTTTCTAATACAGTTTTTGAGTTCGACTTCACACATTTCTTGTTTTATTGATAACACCTTGATTTTGTTATAAACACAATACATTCTCAATCGATAGTTCCCGAATTTAGTGTTTTACGGCACTGATGTCCAGACTTTTTGGTCCCGATCTAAATTATCTAAAGCATGAGGGCCTATTTTCTTCCTGAATTCATAATTTTTTAAGAATAGTTTCTCAGATCTATAGTACAAAAATATCATTCCAAGGTAATTTTTTCACCAGATATGATGTACTTAGTTCAGCTAATGTTTATTTAACTACTCCTTAGTGGGAAGGAACCACAACCCAAATAATGAAAATATCAAGCTTCAACTCATCTAATAACCCTTTCCCCCGAATTCATAATTGGCACATAGTGCCTCATCCAGACATCTTAAATGGCCAAACTCGTCACTTATATTCAGTTAAGGTATTAAATCATCAACTAAGTAATGTATATCTACAATATTAATATATATATACCTTTTATCCGTCTTGCAACTTATTTTCTGTAGTGTAAAACTACGCGCGTTTCAGGAACACGTTCCCATCTTCAGGTTTTATACAATTTAAATAAATTTTACTCACATGTGAGCACGTCAAAATTTAAAAAACACACACATACACACATACCAAACACGAATTATTGCACATATAAAATTAAAAACAAAAAACACAGTTTAAACATTTTTAAAAACAGTTGGCTTTAGGTCATGCTACCGTTGCACCGGTCACTGGTCGACTGATAGATTACATCCGTTATCTCCATCGTCAATACTATTTATAGGCCTACAGGTAGCAATTGCAGTGTTATACAGGCTATTTGATTTAAAATGTAATTGTTCATTGAGAACTAAGCTACTCTGGTGCAAATTAGCTTGGTAAATTTCAAATTCTTCCAACGCATTCATTAGGCGACCTTTTCTACATAAATGCAAAGGGATTAAATTTACTGTCAAATTGTCATAGCTGTGATCATTATCAATTAGGTGTGTAGCATATTTTGAATTGTTATTTGCAATGTTTTTTTTAGGTAGATGTTCTTTAAATCTATCCTTGAATTTCCTGCCGGTTTGTCCAATATAAAATTTATTGCAATCGCTGCACTTGAGCTTATACACACCAGAGCAATCTTCAATACATTTTGTTGATTTTGGTCGCAGTTGTTTTTTTATATTATTGCTAGTTTTGTATTCAAGAAACATAATGTGACAGTGTCATTCAAACTGTCATTAAAACAAATGTTAAAAGCACACTCACCTCAATGGAACATCCATAAGGCATTCGTCATAATCTTCTATAGGTTGTACTGCGATGTCTGATGACTCCATACTGTGCAAAACAGAAAATAAATATAATTAGGTACCTAATAAACATATTATTTATATTTACAAATTTGCACTGCCATCAAATGGATTAGATAGATCCTGGTAAGCATGGTTAAAATATCCACATCAGTAATATCGCATCGTAGCTTAGGGGAGAGTGGGACACTTTCATACAGTTTGAATTTCCCTGTAAATATGGCAGCAGGAAATGTATCAAAGAACATAATAATATGTAATTCATGCTTTATTCTACTTCCTACAAAAGTTTCAGCTTTAAGTTGAATATTTATAGTTTCGAGAGAAAAAATTCCAAATTTGACAAAAAAAAAGGAAATTTTTAGCACTTGCAATTAAATGAAATAAGTTGTGATTATGATATTTCTTACTAAATGTGTTATTATTATTAAGAAGCAAATACTTTTAAGAAAATGTGTGCAAAATTATAACATCCAATTCTAACCAATAACAGAACTACAAGGTGAGTTTTAAATTAAGTACCATGGGGGCACTTTCATACACAAAATTGGGGCAGTTTTATACAGTGAGGCACATTCATACATAGTTCAAACTATCTTACCGGGTTTTACTTTCTCACTATACTATAGTATAGAGAAAGTAGTGATCACAAAAAAAATCAATGTTGAGATTTTTGTGGAAATATCCGTTTTGGGACCCCCTGAGTACAAAAAAGTGGTTTTTACAAAATGTCTGTCTGTATGTATGACTGTATGTATGTATGTATGTATGTATGTCTGTATGTATGTCTGTATGTATACAAAGCTAGAGAGAAAACTATTCGATCGATTTCAACCAAATTTACACCAGACATGTCAAGTAGGCCTGTATAGATGCACGAAAAAGGGTTTTGAAAAATTTTGAAAAACAACCCCCTTTTAGCCAAAAAACCTCCAAAAAATCAGTTATTATTTTTTAATAAAAAAACGGCTCTAATGATTTTGATAAAATTTTGCTTATTTGTAGCCTTTAATGTGCCCTACCATATGCAAAAACCCGCATCTTTCTAAAAATTCTCGTTTAGCTAATAATAATAATAATAACTGATTTTTGGGGGTTTTTTGGCCATAAAGGGGGTTGTTTTAAAAAAATTTTCAAAACCTTTTTACGTGCATCTATAAAGACCTAATTGACGTGTTTGGTGCAAATTTGTTCGAAATCGATCGAATAGTTTTCTCTCTAGATAATTATAATAATATTTATTAGTCAATCTCCAACTTTAATAAAAGTATACAAAGCTAGAGAGAAAACTATTTGATCGATTTTAACCAAATTTGCACCAGACATGTCCAGTAGGCTTGTATAGATGCACGAAAAAGGGGTTTGAAAAATTTTGAAAAACAACCCTCTTTTTGGCCAAACAACCCCCAAAAAATCTATTATTATTTTTTTTATAAAAAACGGCTCTAACGATTTTGATAAAATTTGGCTTATTTGTAGCCTTTATTGTGCCCTACCATATGCAAAAACCTGCATCTTTCTAAAAATTCTCGTTTAGCTAATAATAATAATAATAACTGATTTTTGGGGTTTTTTTGGCCATAAAGGGGGTTGTTTTTCAAAATTTTTCAAAACCTTTTTACGTGCATCTATAAAGTCCTAATTGACGTGTTTGGTGCAAATTTGTTCGAAATCGATCGAATAGTTTTCTCTCTAGATAATAATAATAATATTTATTAGTTAATCTCCAACTTTAATAAAAAAAACTCTCCTACCCCACCCTACAAGTCACTGTGAATCTGTTTAGTAATTTAAATATGTTTGTGAGAAAGTATGTGCCAGTTCCTGGTACCGTTTATTTTAAATTGTATTTAACTTGTAAGATAATTTATTTTAAATAGGATAGGCCTAAATTTATTTAATTTTTCAGAGGTTAAATGAGAATGAATGAAATGAGCTAGGCCTAAATATATTCTCTTGTGAATAACTAAGTTTTATGTTCATATTTGTCTATGTGAATTTAATTAAACAGCCTAGCCTTTCAGTAATTTTTTAAAAATTTATTATTAGGGCCTTGGCCAACTTTTGAATTTATTTTATATAGCTTACCTAACATATAGAATTTTAGTTTGATTATTTTAGGTTATAATATTCTTATTTATCCAATTTTCAAAAAATGCAGAAACATATTGTGAGCTTCCAGTGTAAATTCCAGGATTTTACATAGACTTGTAATCTTAATAATTAAAAAAAAGCCTGCATTGCATTTTCTATTAACTAGGCAAAGTGAAACAAAAGTAGCTAGGTCTATAGTTGTGGACAGCGTAACTCTGAGGAAAAGGCTAGCGTCTAACGGATGTAAAATTAAACAATATTGAACACTTACAACACCTTTATATGCTAATATTTCTACATGTGATTGTATGTAATTCTATTTAAATGTAAATATTATGTAACAAGCCAATTATTGTACTTAAGGGGAAATAAAAAAAATCATTCATTCATGTAGGCCTACAGCGGATGTGAAGCAATCCTGGTTCAGATTTACGCTGACCACAACTATAGGCTATATCATTTATAAATATAACATAATCAATATTTAGTTTAGACATAGTAAATGCTATCACTATTATTAGGGATTTTGCAATATTATCGATATTAGTAAATATCAATATTTTTGTTTTGATATTATCGTGATATCGGAAGAATAATGTCAATATCGGATTCTACATTTTTTTCTTTACTAGAGCAATTAGGCTACATTCTTTTGTATATACCAGAATTGTAACTCCTAAAAATAAAAACACAAGAAACTTACTTAACCTATACATTCATAGTATATTTTTAGATCCTATACTTAATCTATGTTTATAAAGGCTATATTGTATTTATGTATATAAAACCTATCTTAATATGTAGGCTACTTTAAACACGCTTGATCATAGAATAACCTACCACCTACAGCATAAAGTAACTTATCGTTCTGAACATAGACTTTCCTTCCGCTAATATTTGAGTTTGACGTGTAGTTTCAGATATAGGCCTAAGCAAAATTTAACAACGTACATAATTACCACCAATAAGGCTGAACTGAAACTGTATTGGTTGGAGTTATATTTTTCTAATTTCTATAATAATTGTTTCCCGCAAAAAATGTTTGTGTTTTTTATAGTTAGTTTAACCCTGCGTAGGGCGCGGCCGATCTGACAGGCTCAGGCGTCGGTTTTTTTCGTCTTCCTTCTTACAGTGAGCGGAGCCAGGCCCCTCCCTCCCAGTATTCACCTAACTATGTGAGATGATTCCAGTCCACCCAGGCAGTACGTTCTAAGTCATCAAGAAGACGAGCAATTCGCTATCAGATCTGACAGGCTCACCGCGCCCTAATACGTAACAAAACCCGGGTCAGTTTTTATTCACTTTTAACAACAAAAACTGTTTTATTTGTGTATTATAAACCCTTAGAAAGGGTCTATACTTAGGTAATATTATCAATGAGGATATTAAGTATAGTTTTCTCAAAGTATTGTCACATGAACTGTGTCGTCAAGAACTTCAGCGAAGGAGTCAACTGTCATCTGGCCTTCACACATCCTTGAAACTTCGTCTAAAGAGATTCCTCCCAGTTGATGATCAGCCAAAATCACCCTTACCCCCACCCCCAAAAAAAAAGGTCTAGATGTTGTGACTGCACGGTGGAAACGGGTAAACGTCGACTGTCGAACTATTCATGTGAAAAATGCCACAGAGCTAGGAATATGCCTCAGTCATGCAAAATCGCTCTGTGCATCATGCTTTTCAGTGTACTCTTGTGGACCTGCCACGGAACTGATGGAAGACGACTTCGAGTGATTTCACTAAACAAAGACCCGAACTATATCGCCAAGTAGTTTTAATACATTTTTTTATAATTTTAAAGAGCGATTTTTGAATTTTTCTAAATTATGTTTTACGATTTTATCAATTGAAATACTTTTAGTTTTTGTACTGTAATAAACGCAACTTACAAATTTAAAAAAAATTGTTTTTTATTTTTCCCTTATTTTCCACATCCTAAAGAAGCCTTCTTAAATTTTGGTTTAATTTCATACGATGTTTTATGGATTTTATAGATTTTTTGTAAAGTGAGCCCTGTCAGGCTCACCGCCCCCCGATCTTGGGAATCATAGACGGCGCCCTACGCAGGGTTAACTTGTAGTTTCAGAATACAAGCAAATGGTATCATAATCTCTGGTCACATGTAAGTAAACAATTACTGTGTATTTTATTTTACACATTCCAAAATATAGGCTAATATCGATATCATTTGGATATTGATGATACCGATATTTTGTTTCAATATTAATATCGGACAACCCAATATCGCTAATACCCTAATCACTATTAAAGCAGAGACTATTATTATTGATAGCTCTGGCTCTGAAAATGTTACTCCTACTTTGACACTTCGTAAGTATAGGCCTA
>JAGFPH010001876.1:224613-236444 GCA_018207615.1 Philaenus spumarius
TTGCACTTCCTTCCTATATCAAGGATTTTGCAACCCCTTACGCCCTTAGGCAACAAGAGATCAACTGTGGTTTATAGCAGTAGGAAGCCAGCGGAGACCAGGCCGCTGCACTTCCTCTACCATATTTAGAGATTGAGGGATGTGAGAGATGGTGAGACGGTTGGATAAGAGGAATAAAATGCTTGCACGTTTAAGAGGAATAATAAGGACATTAGTTACGATGCATGAAAAAAATTAAAAAATAAGCGGACTCTACTATGTGCCAAGCATTACAAAGGAAATTTTATCAATGCGGCGACCTGTAGACAGCTTATTCCGTGTGGAAAACTAACTATGTACAATAGCTTACCTTGTGCTTTTTCTTTTATTTTTATCCCCTTAATTTACAACCCAAAATTTGTATCCCACAAAGCCCACTGAATTAATAGCAAGTTATACTTTCCCCTTTTTGTCTTACTTATTGAAAAGAAACTAAAAATAAATATAAGCTATTCCAAAAGGCATAAAGCTGTTACATTCCCCTCCATTGTCACAAATAAAAATCATTGCCACCATCTTTAATGGTGTATAAAAAAAGTCCTTAAAAAATCAATAAACATTTAGTTATTATTATTATATGTAAGATTTTATTTATAATAATATTTTAAATTAAAATTGTAATTATGTAGAAAAAATTTGTTTTGTATTCAAAAATTATTATTTCTTGTGATAAATGAAAAATTTTATTGAAAAAATATTTTAATGTTTGCATATGCAAAATTGTTCTTAATTTAACATCATTAAAAAAATAATAGTTCAAAAGAAAATCCCTGTTTAACATTTCAAACCCATCACATCCTTATAAATTCAACTTAATTTATTAATTAATAGAAATATAGCTTATAGCTTAAAAGTGTACTTAGAATTTGGTATAACATATAAAAATGTAAAACTTTGAACAGGCACTTCATTTTAATTATTATATTTGTAAAATTGTACTCATGTGGTAGTTGTTTGTTAGAGTGCGTTGGATTCTATCTCATAGCAGATGGAGATTCCAACAGCAGTTTGGTTGGTCAGTTCCAAACTCGTAAGTCGCCCACATGGTATCAAGAATGTGATTGTGTCTGTTTCTCATATATGCTTGTGAATCGACTCCCTCTCTCCACACTTCATTATTTTACTATTAACAAAAAACAGTTATTATGAGTAAAAGTCCATTTACATGACAACATATCATTTTTCTTTAAATTTCAAATTATTAATTACTCATTCAATTCATCAAACTTTTTAGATATTTCATAGATTTCATTGTTATCATTTAAAACAATTTAATTGCATTTACGTTTATCTCAATTACTTTTATAACATTTCCTCAAAAAAAATAAACCCCTCATTACCTGTAGAACCATGAATTGAAACCTGTATTTCCAAAAGTGTAATATTGTTATGAAAAAAAAATTGCAAGTTTTAGATTAGTTGCAAAAAAAAAATTCGCTTGTCTATTGTTCCCCTTTGTTTTGAACGCTACTGTATCATGCATTGTGAAGCAATTATGATATTTCACTTGGGACAGGTTTCCTCATTCATCCCTTTATGCAAATAATTTAAACTTGGCTTCATTTCATTGTCCTACCTTTTCCTTTTATAAGTTACCTTTTTCTTTTATTACTTATTATTTTCATTCTTGTGAAACTTATTATTTAATTATCATTTGTTCATTCTTCTAATTCAAAAAAAAAAATTATTAACCCTTCCTATTCTAAACCTGTAAAAAAAATAATTAGATTAACAGAAATATCTCTACTCATGGCAGCTTATGGAACGGCCTTCTCAGGTTACATTCTAATCCTTAAGTCCTGTAGATTAAGATCCAATTGTGTTTCTTCTTTCTGTCCTATATTTATCACCGTACTTCTGTTTGTTTTCTGAGAATCTGAACAACATCTAAATATTCCATTTGTTAAACATGATAATTTTTTGTATACATAATATATTAACACAGCTGTTATTACACTACATACTCCATACATAGTCCAACTGACATTCCTAATAATTTTAATATTATTTTCTTTCTTTGATTGAATGTGCAGAAGTAACCTATCTAACCTGACTCCATTTGAATTAAATTTATCCATCTCTTCCAAATCCCCCAATGACTCATTTGTTATTTGTATGTCTGAAGTTAGTATAAAGTGTTCATTGTTTGACAAAATGTTTTGTATGTTTGGTACGTGTAATTGCTCTAACTGACCTTTGTAATAATAATTCCCATTTATTTGTGCTAAAAATCTGAATGTTTCCCCAATCACTTCACAATTTCCCGTGTTTGTTAACCTCCCTGTACCTTCAATGATGATTGCTGTTGAATTTACTTCGTTATCCCTGTAACATTTTAATGTAATGTGTGTCTGTCTGTCCGCACTATACAACCAGTCATTTGCTACCCTAAAAAGAATTGGTGATTCTAATTTACTAAATATTTTCTTCCTACATGAGCTTGTTTCTAGTTCCAAAAATAATTGTCCCATGCAGCTTGATCTTATGTCCCCCTTAATACTTGAGTCCAAATTACATATTTCAAGTGGCCCCTTTTTACATTTTCCCGTATCATCCTCTGATACTACTACATAATTTCTTGTGTCTATTAATAAGTGGTTGTACATTACGTCCCATTGCACCCAAGTTTTTGTGTTGGTGTTGTATACTGGATACGTCCAAACTTTATAGTGTTCAAAAATTTCCTTTTGCGTCCCCAGTGGTATTTGTATTACTAATTTTAAAATGTGTTCCTTGCAATAAGACTGTATTTTGGCGACATCATAGAAATAGTGTAAGTTATGTTGTTCTGCTTCAAAAGGTAAGTGTATGTATTTCGGTAGGTTGTGTTCAATTTCCTTTATTATTTTTTAAAATGTTTCTGGTGGTAATAGTTTAGAGCTAATCTTTCCTGTGTGTATGTACTGTAATGCTTGTCTAAATTCAATGATCTTTATTTTTGATTTCATGACTAGATGTTCCAACTGTCCGAATGATAGATTTAGTTTTAAATATGTAAGTAGTAAGTTATTATTATTATTTAGTTGAGTAGTTAATTTTTCTATTGTACTGTAAAATGTCGTTTTATAGTTTATTAGTGTTGTCATGACTTTTTTTATGTTATGTGTGTTTGAAACTATATGTGCATTTATATCCCTGACTACTGTTAGTTGTTCTTCAAAACTGTGGTAAATGTCTTCTGAAAAGTCTGAAATCCTACCTAATTTCCCATCTATTTGATTTAAGTCATCATTATCCATAGTTCCAAATAGTACTTTTAGCATTTTACCTCCCACATTCAAAATACCCCTTTTGTTTCTTTGTACTGGAATCATTGCAATAATTCCTTCTACTTCTGATAAATATCCCTGTAAGTTACTTTTTATTACCTCAAATTCATCCCTGTATTGTGAAAATAAGTTATGTTTCTCAATTGTGTTACTACTGTTTCTCATTGTTACAGTGTTATTTGTTATTTTATTTAAACAAATTTCTTCTGTTACTACTGCCTCATTCAATCCTATACTTTCATCTATTAATTTTGAAATGTTATATTCCATCACAATTGTCCACTCAGATCTTGTTACCAATACATCTGTTAATCTTTCAAAAACTATTCCCTTATCGTATTGTGCATCTACTGATATGAACATTATTAATAATATAGTAATTCGTATTAACTCCATTTGAGAATTAAATTAATATAAACAACAACGTAAGATAAAAAGGCTTATAGAGTTTAACTATAATATGGTGGATTATCCACACTTACCCCCTCCTCTGATTGTAAGTTAGCTGTGACTTCTAGTTACGCCCACTTAGTTAATGTGAAATTTAAAACTGTATAGTCGAGCAATGCTTCTACGCAGTGGTTTAGCAAGTTTGCACATTTTTGCACGTGCACAGTTTTCCTGTGAACTTCTAGACTGCTATAATTCCCAGCATGTCAGCATTGTGACATCCTGTTAATTCTGAATCGCTAGTGACAAATTCTTACATCAACAATTAATTCTATGAACCTTTCTATATTACGACTCAACTTAATTTATCTACGTTTGCTGAATAATATTGAAGCTACACGTTAATCGGCACTTCTGACTTACAATAAAAATGCAGTATATAATTTATAATTGAAACTTAAAAATAATCTTGCTTTCTGCCTCATGACGTTAATAGCTAATACATTTTTAACAATTTTATTATAACTCACCCCCCCTTTTTGTGACCTCTCATCACATTGGCTCGCTTCGAGGAGATCGCTCTTCCTTTTTCGATTAATCTAATGAAGTTTATAAAGACTTCAAACTTGAAATCAACGAATAGCCTAGCCATTTAAAATATCTAGACCATTCGTCTACATCCTTCCTACCATTAAAAGTAGCTTCCTATCGTATTTGTATATTATATTACTCAATTCCTTGACGTAAAATTCACATTTCATACAATTCCTGTATAAAACCTCTTATTTGCACATGTTTGAAACACATAATTATTTTGAAGACATTCTTTGACGTCTTCCGTCGTCGACTATATCTAAATAGTCATTTATTTAATCCGCATTAGTTATTATTTCAATATAAATACAATAACCGTAATATGTCACATTTATCACCTCACTATTAATCTCATCATAAAACATTTTTATTCGTCGCACTTTTATACATAACGTAGTACACTCGTAATTGAATGAATTGTCCATATCTTACTGTTTTGATACATCTTAAACTGTTTAGCACGTCGCACTATTACTGTATAATCTCACTTATTTATATAGGAATATTCGTCGATCACGTGATTACATTTTTCCCATTTATTATATATTTTTAACGAATTAGCATTACTTTGATTTATGTGTAACAAATCACCACATCTTCGCATTAATCATTTAAATTATATACAAACAATCATAATGCAATATCTATCGATATTCAAGATCAAAGAGTAATATTCACCTTAAACATTTATATTCATTCATTCATACCAATATCGAAATAGAAAAAAAAAACATTACAATTTTATTTTATTTAAACCTATTGTCCGGACTATACATGAATTCAAATTACATTGTCTAGAAGTGTGAAAAAGTTTTAGGTGGATAGCGTAGAAATTTGGCAAGTGCCGGAAATTGAGAAGGGTTATATACCCCTTTGTTGAAGACAATGTTCAAATTAGTGTATATTCATTCCAACAAATTAAAATAACATTCACCCACTTAAACTTCTAACTTGTATAAACTTGTACAACTATATATTTTTATTTTATAATATACCTTATCATTTTTTCACCTTATTTCATAAGCAAAACAATATTATTTGTAAGTACTCCTTTAACACGTTTAAATATCTTTCTTCCTTAGCAATACTGAAATTGCCCTAATTCCATTTAAACAAGTCATAACTCCACTTAACTCTTTCAATTATGGACCTTTTCATAACTATGAAATATTCTTTTATTAAAAAAAAATTAGTTTATTTTACAAACGTTCTTAGACTACTCATTTATTATACTTCTTAACTTTTTCAGTTTTACTCGTAAACCATTTTTCTATACTCTTTGAATAAAAAACGTAACATTTCATTATCATTTCACTTAACTGACATTTTTCCATTTTCAAAAGTTTCCTCTAAGTGTATAAACAAATTATACATTTTCAATATTTATTGACCTCATTTTATTATTTTCCTTCATTATTTTGTTATGTCATACTTAATAGACAAAACATTCCAATATTTAAAACTATATCCAATTGAACTCCAATATTTATTAACTATTCTGAATTCCTTTGTTTATGCGTGAAAGTCAAATTTTATGAATCACCCTTTTAGTTTAACACAGCATACAAATCCTTTAGTTTCTTAACTACAAATGTTTATAAAACCAAAAAAAAATTATTTTTCATTAAAACATTTCCTTAAAAACATTTATGAATTACTTTTAACTTTTATTAAAGTTTGTAGTAGTACAAAAAAACTTTATTTATTTAATAGATAAAAATTTAATCATTATTCTACCCTTAACCCTTATTAAAAATAACCTTCTTAAAGACTCTTCTAGTCTACAACCCTATGTGTCCTTCTGATCACCTTTTTGAGACACTTATGCCGTCAGGAGGATTTACACCTTTACTTTGTCATATAAGTATGTGTTCCAAACCTACTTAATTCAATTTTGAACCCTACATGACAATTCAAGCTATGCAAAGTCCCAGCAGCACTGCTCATCGTTGATTTTTCAAGGCTAGTAATAATTTATAACCCCCAAAAACGTTATGTATTTTTAATTATTAAAAAAAAGATTAGTTTTTACTTAAAACAATTTTACACGATGCCTAATGATGTTTAATTTTTTTTTTTTTTTGGGTTTAGAGGCGAAAAACCTGGGTGGTTATCATCGCCTTAATGATGTTTAATAACATTATCTAATTGTATTTTGTTTTTATTTAATGTATAAAGTACTTTAAAATCAATTTATTTCAAAGTTTTTGTTCCTGTCCCATGATAAATCAAACAGCGTTACAAACTTGCACCAAGGTCTCCAGTCGAGCGTGTTTAACCGAGTCAGCAAAGTAACTCGATAACACACGTCGCTTCTCGAGTCTATGCGCTCTGCCTGTCTCTGTTCCTGACTGAATGTATTGAAACATTAAGCCTAACAAAAACTTTATATTTAGTTTATTTCTTTTTGAAGCTTTAATTAATTTAATTAATTATTATTATCATTCCATGTTACATCATTACTGTTAACATTTTAATTTTTCTCTTATAATTACAATTTAAACGAATCCCTACAGTGTTGTGTTCATATAAAGGGTGTTCCATTAGGTAATTCAGGTCCCCTATAGTTACGTATTCACCATGATACATTGGAGTTGCTCTTCTGTCACTCATTAACTCTACTTCTTTTTTATATTCATATTAATGAACATATTATTATGTAATTTTTATGTCTTTGTCTTTTTACGATAAATCAAAACTTTGAAAACGAGATGGCCTCTTTTTAATACGAATTGGCCTACCTTGCGGTTGTATGAGTGCTGGTACTATGGCACTTGTACTGGCTGCATGAATATCAGGTATAGTTATATCATTAGTGGCGTTTGTAGCTGTTGTACCCGTGGTATCCGTTGTTAAGGTCCCTATTTCTAAATTTTGTCCTAGATCGTTGATTGTGGCATTTTTTAACCGCCTAATTCCCCTAGTTTTCCTACTTTTTGGTTGCAATTTGCCATTGCTTACTTCCAAACATGGTTTAACTCTGTTTACATGAACCAATACTTCACGATTTCTGACCTTCAACATAATATTAAATTTGGACATCACTTTTAAAATTTCAAATGGCCCACGCCAAAGTTTAGTTAATTTTTTCACCCTGTGTCGTTTCAATGCAGGCGTATATAAATACACGTATTGTCCTACTGAGTATTGATTTTGTTTAGTATTTTTGTTATAATTTTTCCTTTGTTTGTCAAATTGGTTTGATTGATATAATTTCATTTTACCATATGCCTCGCTTAAATGTGATCTAACGTTTTCTATATTATTGTCATAAATAAAAGTGTCTTCAGTAATTTTCAATGTTGATTCTAACGGTATACTAGCTTTACGTCCATAAAGTAGTTCAAAAGGTGTATAATTTGTTGTTTCATGTACCTGAGTATTGTATGCTAAAGTTACGTACGGTAGAATTTCTGACCAATTGTCTTGATTATTATTGACAAAATGACATAACATTTTACATATTGTTTTATGTGTCCGTTCAGCCCGTCCGTTCGCCATTGCGTGATATGGTGTTGTCAAAATTCGTTTAATACCTAGTAATTTACACAAGTTTTGCATTAATTCAGAAGTAAAATTTGAACCCCTATCAGTTATTATAATTTCTGGAATTCCGTGAAGACATATTATTTTTGACATCAATTCCTTGGCTATGACCTCTGCTGATTGTTCTATTATTGGGATAAATGTTGCATGTCGTGTAAAATGGTCTATTACTGATAATATATATCTGTTTTTATCTTAAGTAATTGGTAAAGGGCCCACGATATCCATGGCTATTACTTTATATGGTAAGTCTGGTTCTGTAAAAATGTCACCCAAAGGTGCTTTTGATTTACCGTAGTCAACTCGCTGAGCGCAAGACTTACAAGCGCGGACATAATTCGTGACGTCCCCCTCCATATTAGGCCAATAAAATTTTTGTTTTATTCTACACAAAGTCTTCTTAACCGCCGCATGCCCTGCCGTAATTAGGTCGTGATGTAATGCATTACTTTATTTCTTAATAATTTTGGTATTACAATTAATTTCTCGATTCCTGATTGAAAATAGATTACTTTTTCTGGGCTTGTTTTATAATTTTTACGTGATTTTAAAATTTGACATTCCTCGTCTTTTATTTGTGCTTTCCTTATTTCATCTAAGTCTATTATTGGCAAAAATTCTTTCTGTATTAAATTTACGTTAGTTAGCCCTACATTCCTACTTAAAGCATCTGCATTAGTATGTAATTTTCCAGGTCTATGTACTATTGTATAATCAAATTCTGACAATTTTAAACTCCATCGTAAAATTCTGCTTGTTGGGTCCTTCAAAGAAGTTAAATAGCATAATGCTTTGTGATCTGTTATGATTTTAAATTTCCTCCCTAACAAATATGGCCTAAAAAGTTTACAACTCCATACAACCCCACACATCTCTAGAGTAGACGCGTCATAATTTTTCTCAGCATTATGTAACACTCTACTAGCGAAAGCAATCGGGTGAACTTTGCCATCGATTTCCTGAGATAAAACACAACCTAACCCTTCCTTTGATGCATCTGTCGCTAAAATAAACTCTTTTGTAAAATCTGGATATTTAAGTATTGGTGCTGTAATTAATTTATCTCTCAATGTTTCAAATGCTGTCTGACAGTCAGTAGTCCATTTAAATTTTACACCATCTTTAGTTAAATCAAACAATGGTCTTGCAATTTTTGAAAAATCCTTTATGTGGCTTCTATAAAATCCTGCCAAGCCGAGAAAATGCCGTACATTCCTAACTGTTTGTGGTATAGGAAAGTGTTTTACCGCCTCTACTTTCTTTTCATCTGGCCTTATGCCGGCTTCATTTAATAGGAATCCTAAATAGTTTACTTCCTGTACTCCAAATTTACATTTTTCTAAATTTACTGTTAAATTTGATTCCTTAAACCTGGCAAAAATCTTATCTAATGAATTTATGTGTTCCGTCATGGTTTTGCTAAAGCATATTAAATCATCGAGATAAAGTAGACATATTTCATTTCTGAGCCCTATTAAAATATTATTCATAATTCGTTGGAACCCGCTAGGACCTATCTTTAAGCCGAATGGAAGTCTTTTATAGTGGAAATGACCCCAAGACGTAGAAAACGCAGTCTTTTCTTGACTATCTTTTGTTAAATTAATTTGGTGAAATCCTGCCTGCATGTCAATTACTGAAAAATACTTGGAACCGCCTAATAAATCTATTGTCTCACTTATTCTAGGCAAAGGATGCACATCCGGTGTTATCACTTCATTTATTTTCCTGTAATCCACACAAAACCGGTACTTAACCTCCCCATTCAATGATTTTTTCTTCACCAAAACTATAGGGCTGTTCCAAGGGCTGTAACTATGCTCTATTATACCTTTTTTCAATTGTTAGTCAACTAATTCCCTAACTACGCTTCTTTGCGCATACGGAATCCTATGTGGTGGTACATAAATTGGTTTGGCTGACCCTGTGTCGATACGGTATTCTACATTTTTAATAGCGGACAATTGTTTATTCTCATTGTTAAATATATCTTTATAGTAAAATAACATGTTTGAAAATTCTAATTTTTCCTGTTCTGGTAAATGTTGTAACTTCCTTTCAATATCAGCCTCTAATTGCGAAGTGTCATACTCACAACCCTTATAATTTTGTTCTGAAATCATATTTACTTTACAAGACCCCTCCGTTGTTACTATTTCCGTGTCTAATCTGGCTAGTAAAGTTCCCTTTTTTAAGTTAATCTCGTTTTCTGATATATTTAAAATTCTTGCAAAACACGTCCTAGATTTTTGTAAATTTATTAAAGTCCTGGCGCACAAAATATTAAATGGTGGGTTTTCAATTGGTTCTATTATTACGTCTTGATTTAATATTTCTGTAGTATTTTTAGGATTAGCAAAATTTTTATTCTTAGATCCTCTAATTGTAAATTTAACCATGACCTCACTTAGTGCTGGTATTTGTGTATCTGTTTTGCAAAATAAATTATATTCACGTTTTTCTTTTTTCGATCGGCCTAATTTTTCGTGTTCATTTCGAATATATTCCAAGTGTTCTTTCTGACCTTTTAAAATTTCATCTTTTGATGGTTTAGTGCCTTTTGGTAATAATTTAGATTTAGATTTATTGTTTTGCCTTAAATTTGACTTTATTTCCCCTTGAAATTTTTGTAATTTAGAAGCGTTATCCTTAACAATTTTATGTGCTTTAATATTTTGGTCGTTTGTGATTATGGGCAAGTTAATTTCTATGTTCCCAAATCCCATCATTTTTACTTTGTTTTTATTTATTGTAACTGTGTTTTCATTTAAGTCAATTATTACTTTATTAGTCTTTAAAATATCATTTCCTAAAATTGCAGCATATTCCAGTGGTAATTTACATACGTGAAATTTAACTTTAATAAAATCGTTTTCATTATAAAAAACTTCTGTGATTTGTGTACCTAAGATATCCAAAATATTTCCAGTCACCCCTGCTACTATAATTTCATCATTTTTTAAAATGTTCGTAGCTACATCTTGGTTTAGAAGACTTATTTCTGCTCCCGTATCTATCAAAGCTCTACCCCATTTGCCGTTAATTTTTGCTAAAATTGACACATCATTGTTTTTGTAAACCCCTTCTGTCCTATTTATTGGTACCATCTTGTGCGCCGATCCCTTAAAATTATTTATTGTTGGTTGAAGTGAGTGACGGCGCTTTGCCCCACCCCATTTGAGTTTAAAACATTGTTTCCGCTAGCCTGGTCGCCACCGTTTGCCTGAAATGGTGGCCTATTCTGATGTCCGTTCGTTGAGTAATAGCCCCTATTTCCTGTGTTGTGATAATTTCCTCGTGGAAAATTAAATCCCCTGTTTTGAAATCTTCCGTTATTAAAACTGTTACTAAATCCGTTATTGAAGTTTTGTGGTTGACTCTATGAATATTGTCCCCTGAAATTTCCATTTCCCCTAAACGAATTTCCCCTGTAGTGTATATTACTTTGCTGATTTGCGTTGGGGTGCCTATATTGTTGTTGCGATTGTGGTGGTGAAAACCGCGGCGCCTGTCGTGCACCTTGATATCCCCTCGGTGTTCCAAAACCGCTATAATTCTGTCTCACAAATCTACACTCGTTATACGTATGTCCCTGCCTATTACAGTTGCTACAAAATTTATTAACACCCTTATTATTATTATTTGATTCATTTGCTACCAGTTTTACTTCTACCCCTTTGTCCCTTACGTATTGTTTTAATTCTTCCATTTCTGTAGCAATGTCTATAGCTTCCTCAAAAGACGTTGGATTTTTCTCTTTAGTCAAATCTGCAATTTCCCCTCTTAATCCTTTTAGAAATACTGACATACCCCTTAAATCTGCCTTTTTTCCCGTATATTTGGTAACTTTTTCATTAGTTTTTTGTTTCTCGTACATTAACCTATTATTCAATTTCTTTACCCTATTTCCAAAATCATTTACTGTCTCGTACTTCTTTTGAACCAACAGATCTAACTGATCCCTATAATACAAATCTGGAGTCGTTGAGAATT